>ONZK01002240.1:27474-37903 GCA_900322385.1 Pharnaceum exiguum | reverse complement strand
GTAACTCCTACCCTAAATGCAAACATAAAAGCTATAAAGACTATGACAGAAAACTGTCAACTTATTAATATACTAAATGCATGAAATTAACTAGGCAATTAACGGTCAGTTTCAACATGTTGTTTTTTTTTTTTATGATAGCATGGGTATCCAGGGTTTGCCTAACTAATCCCAGGGGCTCGGAAGTTAACCATCTGTAAAACCTCTAGTGGCCCTTATGAGACTCAAACTTGGGACCTTTGGATTTGGAATACATATCACATAAGTCTTACCCACTGAGTTCAGAAGAGGATTTTTATTCTTATTTAAGATGAAAATATTAGTATTATCTGTCAGCTTGAAGTTAAACTTGGACTTAGCTATAGTAGCTAAATAAATTTCCGGTGCCTCTTATGTTTAGTAAAGTTGCAAGAAGTTAATACCCAATGCCGCACTACATCCTCGCCCCTCTCAACAACAAGAAGTTGGAAGAAGAGGAAAGGCTGCATTGCCTGCGTAAATCTTGAACCCCAGTCCTAGTGGGATCAGGAATACCCTTTTCTGATGGCTTATGGATATGCCTTGCTCGGATAGTTTCTTTTGTTGGTAATATCTTAAACCTTCTATTGGTCCTACCTTATCATTGTTGCCATTTAAACTTCTTATGGGTTTATGGAAAATAAAATAAGGAAGAGCAAGAATAGTTGTTAGTTTGGTGTCTTGGGTAAGTCCGAACATTTTTGACTTCTCTATGCTTACTACAAATGACCATATACCCATGTCATTTTCGACTTTGGTTGCCTACAACACGGTGAATAACAATGGGTGATTTCTTAAACCATTTTCTCAAATTTTCTCTCTTAGAGATGTAATTATATCATAAGACCAATCCTTAGACCCATTTAGGATGACCTTTTGCTTCATGGGCGTCTGCACTGAAGAAAAGCTTCTATATTGAATCATTTCCTTACTGGGCGGGAAAAGTTCTCAGATTTATTTGTCAGTTTTTCGTTTCTACTCACGTTAAATATTGAAGTTTGTATAAGCAAATATATATTAGGATCATGGATGAATCTTATTCCTTCATTGCAAGCGGTTGCATCCCATAGTTCTTCTTGGAGAAAATTGCGGCTGCATTATTTACAGTTCTAGCCATCTCTGTTTTGATGTCGTGAAAGGTAAATCGTTACTGATTGTGTTCCTTATTGCATATGCAGTGTTTTTCACTTCTCTGACATTCTGCTAGCTTCCTTATGATTCTTGTTCCTTCAAAATGAAAGACAAGGGTTCTTAATACATGCCAAAAGATATAGGGCCCTCCATTCCTAATGTTGCTCTCCAAAATTAATTTAGGTGGCCTACCTGGAGCCAGGTCAAAGAATGGAGATTGAGGGAAGAAATGGTTCAAAAGTTATAATCTGTGCCACCGCAGGGCCAGTTTTAGGTCCCCCTTGGCAGCGACCTGAGAACGGGTAATAACGTTAACACTTTGGTTACGAGCCATTTTAGCAAACTCAATCTCTATTCTCTAGGAAACCTGTTTAAAAGAAAAAAGGTACCTTTTACATTATCTCCTTTGATAGTACTTTGCTTAATATGGCAGGTATCTTGTCAGTTCTTTGGAAGGCCAATTGTCGCTTTACTATGAACCACATTGTGTCTACTCTGAAGAGTTTCTGAGAGACTACAAGGCAGATGTTGTCATCACTCCAGTCATAAAGCAGCTTTTACCAAGTTTCACCTTAGTTTCTGGGCAAGAAGATGCCGTTAAATTAGCCAAAATGTTGCAAGCGAAGTACATATGAAAAGCTTGACATAAAGTTTGTCATCTTTATGAAAAACAATTCCACAAATTCGCACCTAAATCATCTGTTTTTTTACTGTAGGTTTGTTGTCCCTATGAAGAATGGAGACCTCGATGGCAAAGGGTTTCTTGCAAACATTATACAAGCTGAAGGAACTATTGACTCCTTCAAGGTTGGGGCTCTTTTTTACCCTATGCTTACTTTGTTCAGTTCTGAGCATATTTACATGTCATCTTGGAATATGGTGTACCCTTTGAGACGTGTCCTTTTCAGCCCCAATCCCCTATGCGGGAAGCATTTTTCTGAATCTTTGTGCTGAAAGTTGAGTTTTTTGGGTACATAGAATTGTGAAGAGAGGGTGAAGTAGCGCATTAGGTCTCTTGAGCTTGGTTGGCCTTGGGGTTTCTGGTGCAACCAATAGTTTGAGTAAGGTATCTCATCCCCGGTCCTACTGCTCTCCCTTCTCTTCTAGCACCCCTTTTCTATCAAGATAGATAAATATACCAACACGGTATCCTTGATTAAGCTTCCAACAAAGACGCTTCCCATATTTACTTCTCTCTTGCAATCTTCATGAAGTGTTGAGGTCGTCATTTATTTGGAATTTGGAGCTCATTTGCTTGTCCTCCCTCCATCAGTCCATGCAGTATGAAGCCAATTTGGCTATCTGACAGCTCTGTCCTCAAAAAGTAATGGGAGTCAGATTCTGTTGCTTGACTGCTTGTGATGCGGTTCTGATTTGATTTTCTACCAGCTAACTGAAAATATGAAGTTAGGAAGTCCATTGAGTAGTTTCGAAGTTAGTGTTCTATTAACCAAAGTTGAGACTTGTGGAATGACAAGATGCAGTATATTCCTATGAACTGTCCATAAAAGTTAATCTACTCATCTCAGTTAATTTGTTCTTCAGAGTCTGTAGAAGCTGCTAGATTAGGATCACCTGTAATTGAAGAATTTGAAGAAGTGCTTGACCTGCTTGTTGCTAATTCCTGTTGGTACATGACTATATGCTGTGAAATTGAAAATTTGCTGAAATGAGAAACTTTTATCTTATCATAGCGGTTATGGTACTCGATGATTGAAATGATAGATTCCTATCTAGTAACTGACAATCTCTCTGTTTTTTATGCTTGTTGTATTGATGGTGACTTTTTTGGGTTTATTGTTGGATATAGACCCCCCACTAATTCCCACGGTCCTACCTGCACACCCTTTAAATAAACTCGATGAAGCTCATAAGTTGGCATGAACGTTGTAAGTTGGTAATAGAAGAAAAAAGGAAGTTGTCAGATTTTGTATCGACTTCAGAAAGGTATGACTGAGGTTTGGTAACATCGTTTGAACCTAAAAAAGAGTCTTCCTCGTCATCATTTGTTTTTTCTGACGACTCACTGGTGAGGTGAAATCCTCACATTACTGAATCTGCAACTGAAAGCCAGACAGGAAGGGATTAGTGGAAATGGATTTACCTTTTAGATTGGATTATCTTGTCAAATGATCTTCTTTTTAGCCCAATGTCCACTAGTTTACTGCTGGGGTTATTCAACCAAACAACTTTAATTACCTTTTGTTACAGTTTGTTCTTGGCGTATTAGGTTTAGCAGGTTAGTTAAGGTTGACCTTACTGTAAGAGAAAGTGGTAAGTGAATAGTGATGTGCATTATGTAGCCTAGTGAAAGTAGCTAGAAATGGAAATTTATGAAAATAAAATCTGTAATGTAAATTTTTTAGCTGCAGTCTCACAATTCTTAGATACTTCACTGCATAAGGCTCAACAATTAGAGACAAGAAATTATTGAGGAGTTTGAGACATCAAATGCTTTGGTTCAGTACTGGTGAGAGTTTCTCCGTAGATTTGCGAAGGACAACAACTTTTGTTCTCCATTAAATGTCTGTGTTGGCTGATAACTATCAAGACATCACGGGTACAAAATTTGTCTTATAACTAGTTAGTAGAAGCTAGCATAGGACTTTCTGTAGAGTAGCACCTATTTTTCTTTACTATGTTGTGTCCAAAATATGTTAGTTTCCATGGATTCCAACCGAATTGGGTTTATTAACTACGATGTTTCATCTGTCATATTTGCATTGGATCATTCGACACAAATCCTGACCTTGTCCATGCAGGATTTATTGCTGAAAGAACTACCTGAAGCCAAGGTGCTAGATCCGATTCCTGGCATCCCTTTAGTGATACCAAAATAGTAACTACCTTCAGAAGATATTTTGTGTCACTCGTATCGGATTACGGCACTCCCAGGTCCCTGCATCACTCATAAATGGATAGATTATGTAATTTAGTTGTATAGGAACGAAAATTAGTTAATAGCATACATAATGTAAAATTGATCATTGTTATGAAATATATTGACATTGAAATATTAGTTAATATAATATGTATATGAATTATTCTGTTGAGTATGTATCAAACTAATCATACTAATCAATTTGTTCAGTTATTCGTGACTTCTGAAATGTCCGATACGTGGTTATGGTAAATTTCAGGAACTACATGAGTCCGGGGCTCCGGGCCATCATGTGAATCCTTTGGACATACATAAATACATAATCATGTGTCCTTACATCGCTAGTTGTTTGTAGAGCTGGCACATTCACCGGAATCCAACCTACTTCTATTCGGTTTTAGTTCAATCAGTTCAATTCGACGGTTTTAGTTCAATTCAATTCGAAACTGTTTCGCCTCGACTATTGATATGTGAATAAGGTTTATGATTTTTTAAATTCGTAATTCAATTCGATTCGTTACTCCAATTCAATTAAAGTAGCCAATCGACTCATTGAAATGCCTTTTAAGTGATATTTTGATATGAATTGTATAATTATATACCAAATTGAATGATTATTGACATGAAATTAGTAAAAACTATTGTAAAATAAAACACGTTTAGAAATTTCAATTGAGTCGACATGTGTGGCAATTTAATTTCAAATGCATTTCAATTTGTTTCTTATTCCGGTTGATATGAATTCGTTTGAAAACCGCCCCGATTCGTATTCAATTCGCCTTAAAAGCAAGTGGTTCAAATCCGGTTTATACACTTACATAATTCACCCAAAAATCGATTCGATTTGTTCCACAATAGTTCAAATATGGTTTGCCATTTCGATAATTCAATTCGTTGTTAACTCGTGTCCAATTTGCCCCGATTCGATTCGATTCGTGGCCAGGTCTAGTTGTTGTATGTATATAACAGAAACCGCTCAGAGTCGGCATGATAGGAGTTCTTGGAGAACGAGGATTATGGTATTAGACTGTTAGGGTAGGATGTTAGGCATGATAGGGGGGTAATGTTAAAGTGTAGGTCCTGGTGAGTCTAGTGTTTATGTTGTGCATGTTGTTTTCGCACTTCTATGGTATTTGTCGTCTTTTCTTCTATTTACATGTGCTTTTACTAACGCATTACTGAGGGTTTGCATGCCTATCTACGACTTTATATTTTTAAGGTTATATTGGTTCCTAACGAGTTTTCACTGCAGGTACAAATGTTTTTGTGGGCATATTGGTTTCAAATAGTTTCTCATTGCAGGTACAAAGCGGTTCTCTCAAAGGTACTAAGTGGGTCAATCTTGGAAACAGTATCCCGATTTATCAAATCGGGGTAAGGTTGCGTACGTCAGACTCCCTCAATACCCCATCCTAGCTAGATGGGATTTCAGATAGGATTGTTGTTGTTGTTGTAGAAAACCGCTCAGAGTCGGCCACTAATTCTTTATAAGAAAACAATTAGAAAACCATTTTGATTAAATACAACAGAAAAGCTCCTATTTCATGTTCTAAACCAAAAGAAGTAGATAATAAATTAAAGTTTTAACACTGGCTAGTGACTCGATCTTACAACCGCCTTCTGTTTGGGTTTGGGGATGAGAGTACGATTCCATGTACGTGATTCCGTGTATTTGAGACACATGGTCATGATCAATTAGGGCTTTCACTTCATCAAAATTAAGTTTAATATTAACTCAGATTGACCGGGTACAAATATATCTAAATTTTGGTGAGTTATTTCACATGCAAGTTTTTTATCTTTAATTAGCCAAGTTCACACAATCAGAATTCCAACTTTTACAAGAAATGTCTATATTAATTATACAGTGGTCACTTTGTTTTATGATTATGTTGCTAGTGCTTTTGGAGCTAAAAGATTGATTTTTTGACTAATGGAGATGAGAGAATTATGAATTTTAAGTAGTGAGTAATAATTTTAACATAGTAACTTTACATTTAATTGTGATGAAAAATAGGATGGAATGAGGTAGTATTTTTAGGAGAGGATGGCTAGTTTCCGGAAAAGAGAAGAATAATGAAGGAAATATGAAAAAAAAATCATGAAAACAAAAAATAATTCTTTGACGTGAGAAGCACGGTCCTGCGCATAGCACAAAAGCTCGGCTCCCGCAACCTAACTACGAGCACGTTCTTGAAACATGGACGCATGGTGATATTTTGGGTCGTTGGTGGTGCGGCGTATAGAGACGGGCCTGGATTTAATCCTCCTAACTTCCTTTTTAGTTTTATTCAGAATTTTATTCGTTTTTTTTATGGTTAAAAGGAACTTCCAATTTACTATTTTTTTTATTCTGAAAATAAATGAAAATGGGAAATAAATGCACCCTAAGTAATATTAACTTCTTTTCATAATTAATTTTGGCGAAATTGCTGGGAATTATCCCTACTTGGGCACATGTATTTTGGCAGAATCCCTACTTGACACCTTTGTCCGACAGTGGTCCTACATAAACGGCGTTAAAAATAAAAAACAAAAACCGTTAACTTTTTTCGTACAATATAGTATATATACAAAATGTCCAAAATATATACGAAGTATTGTTTTTATATTATTTTTTAAATATTGAAAAAAAACACATTTTTTTAGGATCTTTTTTAAATTTGTTTTCTAATAAATCACACTTTATACTTTTTCTAATTTTATATTTTTGAAAATGCTGAAAAAATAAATAAAAATTATACTTTGTTTTAAGAACTTTTTTTTGAAAATATGGTTTATTTTTTAATCGAAATTTAGTATAAAAAATTAAAAACCATATTTTTAATAAAAATTAATATTAAAAATTTCAAAAAATATTTTTTAGAAAAATTTAATTTTTATAAAATTTACAATAAAATTTAATTTTTATACTTGATTTTTTACATTTTTTTTTTCAAAAATTAAATAATAAAATAAAACTTTTTAATTTATTATTATTTCTCCAAAAACCACTTTTTAATTTTTTTGTAGGTGTACAAACTTTATTTTAGTTTTTAAGAAATTCTTGTCAAAAACAAATTTATAACTTTTTTTTGAAACCATATTTTCAAAATAAATTCTAGTTTGTTCGGTAAATCTTATTGTAACTTAAGCTGGAGCTGAAGCTGGTTAGTTAGCTGAAGCTGAAGCTTAATAGATAATCTAATTAAGGTGTTTGGATGAAATAGCTCAAGTTGAAGCTGATGAATATAAAATAACATAAAAGGACAATTGTAATTGTCAATTATAAATATTTTCAGTAGGGTTAATATTGGAATATATAAAGCTTATTGATTGAAGATTATTCGAAAAACTAACTAATATAGTTTACCAAATAAACTAGCTAATTTGATAAGCTGTTTCTATAAGATGACAAAACGAACACAGCTTATCTGCAAAAGTTAAGCTTATCTTATAAGTTAAGCTTAAGATTATTAAATAAATTGCCGATAAGCTGCGAAACGAACATGGTCTTACTAAATACTTTAAACTAAAATTAATGCTGTGGTTAGTGCGGATTTTTTTTAATAGCTAAATTGAATTGAATTGAAATTGATATTCGTAACGAACATTGAAATGAAAACTGGGAAAGGGAAGCCGGACAACAACACCCAATTTTCTTCTTCTCAAAAAAATGATGGCGTCTGGTGTCAAGTAAATCCAGAAAACGCCGGTTCATTTTCTTTCTCCAAGTTTGTGATCAAATCAAATGTAACAAGAAAATCTACAACAAAAATAAACAATTTAAGGTACTGGAGTAACTGGACTGGGCACTAGCTATTAGCCTCTTAGGGCCGATGGAAATGATGTCGACCGAAGTGTTCTTGGAGATCTTGGGTGTAATTGTGTAAGCAATAATACTCGTACTCCTTGGAGATCTTGGAGTATGTGATTGGCATAGTCAATATAAATGTAGTTGAATAAAAGTTGAAGTCAGTAAGTTAGGTTGTCAGGATATTCCTTTAGATTCTGTATTGAATAAAAATCTCAATCAAGCGAGGGCTGTTTTAGGTTTGTCTTGTGTATAAAGTGTTGTCTAGACATATGATCAATTGAATAATAACTTGTTTCTTGGGGGCTGGAAAGGGTCATGTAACCTTTAAGGTTCCTAAAGGCCACACTCGTCGACAATCATGATTCATGCGATTTCATAGGATCTCGATAACAACTTCTTTATGAAAATGATCTACAATTTACTAGTTTAGCAGATTTATAATCAATTTTGACTAATCATGCCTCTCAATGTCTCACTCAGGGCATGCTCTCCTAACTTAAGTTCACTTCAATCCAAATACTTTCAGTTTAATTTAGTTTAATTTTTCGCAATTCATCTCGTAGTTTGTGAAAGTAATATGTTTTGATCGCGTTATTCATGAGTAATTATTATTATATCATTAGAAGGTCTCATTATATAGTTTCATAAACGTACAATTTTGATAAGGTTTGATAAGCGATTGAGTGTTAAATTAATTAAGCAAAAAATTCAGTTTTTTTTAGTGAACTTCTATTAAATTACATTTAATTCAGTTTGGTAAATTTCAGCTTTAAATAACTACCCTAATTGAACATGTTGAGTAACAGCAATTGCAAAAGAAATAAGGACGAGATGGTGCGCGGTGAAGTGATGGAACTTCTAGAAGAAATTACGTTGATTAATCATTCATCTCAACTGCAAATGAGGGTAGAAGATTCCTCCAGGTCCCATTTCTTTCGCTTCCTCCGGCCAGGTCTCTCCTACATCTTGTTCACCCTCTAAAGAACAATTTTCATCAATTCTACCCACATCTCTCTCTCTTTTCTGTCCAACTAAACCCTAACATATGATACTCGAGTACGTAACTCACTCACCACAATTGTTCACTTCACTAATCCAGGCAAGCCTTGAAGAAGTTGTTTACTCCTTTAATTATTCCTGATCCCCGCATTAACTTTATAAGCACGTTTCAGAATCTTAATTTACAGAATTGAACTGAGCTAAATCTAACTTAAGTAAACTAATTTCAGAAAAACTGACTTAAATTGATTTGTTACACATTTCTGAACCGAATTCAATCCGACGTACAATAAGCATCTGAAGTGTCTAATAACAATAATATTTTTCATAATTTTTTGAGGTGGGTTTATTTGCAGGGTAATTGGCGTCTTGCCTAAAAAAATTGTGCTTCATATATGTTTTACTTATGCCTTACTTATACTTTGCATGTTTATTTGCGACTTTGGTTTTATGGTTACAATGGTTTCTAAAGATTTTTCATTGCAGGGACAAAAATATTTTCATAAAGGTTTTTTGTGGGTCATTCTGTAACAGTCTCCCAATTTTCGGGGTAAGGCTGCGTACATTAGACCTCCTCAAACCTCAATAAACCATCCGTGATGGAATTATACTGAGTTATTGTTGTTGTAGTTATATTTTTACTAAATTGTTTTATTAAATGAAGAGTTAATATTGCATAATAGTTTTTTTTTAAGAATATAAAAAATATAACTAATTTATGTAATGCCCCATTGTATATGATTGGAGAAAGTGATAAATGACGACATAGGCTTGCCAGCATTTAATTAAGTTTATGTGCATGGTACACTTAGGTATATCTTTCATTGTACAACACTTTGTTTTCCTCTCTTCTTATAGGCCTGGCTCCTAAAGAAAGATAAAAGCCTATAGTTAATTATCTTCTTATAAATGATAGAATAATTTGAAAGTGTGAGATACTGCGAGTGTCCTATAGAATTTCGTTGTAAATATATATACATTTATTTATTAGCCAACTGCGGACAACCTTATTGGAACAACTAGCTTACAACGTAACTCATTACAGGTTTCAATGTATGCCACATCAACTTACAACTCACTTACAAATTTTACTCATCTTCAAGATTATTGGTAAAACTCTCTTTACAACTTTAACTCATATAAACTTATGCACATTTATTAAAAAGTATTTTTAGTTTTTAGATAAATTTTAGAGAAAATAAAAATTGCAAAATGAACCAATCACAATCAATGCATTAAGTATACACAAAAAATTGTGTGAATCTTTTCATATATGAAATTGGGTAGTAATGACGTACCCCTCGACTACATAATAATGAACCCTCGACAAATTAAAATAATAATGAACCCTTACATACATAATAATGACCCCTATCACACAGTCTAATCTAAGAAAGGGGTTCACACAATTTTTTCTATTAAATTTAAATATAAGAATTGTAACAAGAGGTATTCATACAATTTACCTAGAGTTTTACCAAATTTTCCAAGATTATTGCTTTTTTTGGTAAACTAGTCTTAGAACTCATTGTACAACTCTCTAAAACCTCCCATTAAGGTTATCAAGTTAAAAATATATTTGGAGCTCCCTAAATTTCATTTAC
>ONZK01002240.1:6957-19790 GCA_900322385.1 Pharnaceum exiguum | reverse complement strand
TTCTGTTGTCACATTTCAGAATACTATTAGAGGTATGACTAAGCCTTTTAAATTTCTGAATTGTTGGACAACTAATGGATTATTTTTGCAGCTAGTTCATAATGTATGGGACTGTACTATTGATGGGACTGCAATGTTTAAGTTGGTTTCCAAGATGAAAAAACTAAAAATAGCATTGAAGAGTTTCCACAGAACTCATTTTTCTGATATCAACAGCAGAGCTACTACTGCGCAAAAAAAGCTCTTTGATTTTCAGATTAGTCATGTTAATGTGAAGATGGACCAAGACATGATAGACCAAGAGAGATTGTTGAAGAAGGAGTATGTTACTCTGAAAGAAGCTGAACTGAGTACTATGTATCAAAGAGCAAAGGCATTACACTTGAATCAAGTGGAGGAAAACTCTGCGTATTTGCATGCTCTAGTTGCTGATAAGAGGAAAAGAAGCCATATTTTTGCTGTCAAAGATGTTCATGGGGTAATTAGAAAGGATATTGAAAAGGCATTCACTGAATTTTATGAAGGCCTAATGGGGACAAGCTCTCTCTCTCTCAAGATTTTGATATTTCCTTGCTAGCAGGAGCAAAAATTACTGATCCTAGTAAGTTAATTGTCAATGTCACAAATGCAGAGATTAAGCAAACTATCTTCTCTTTTGATGATAACAAAAGTCCGGGGCCTGATGGTTTTAGTGCTGCATTCTTCAAGAAATCTTGGTATGTCATTCATGTGGACTTCATCAATGCTATCAAAGAGTTTTTTGTCAATGGAAGATTGTTGAAAGAAATAAATTCTACTGCGCTTGTGCTTATCCCAAAAGTTGATAATCCATCTGCTGTAGGATATTTCAGACCGATTGCATGCTGTAATCTCATCTACAAAACCATCACTAAGATCATTGCTAATCGCCTGCAGACTGCTATGACAGACATAATTGGTGATGAACAGGCTGCTTTTGTGAAAGGTCGTTCAATCTTCGACAACACAATGTTAGCACAGGAGTTGGTGAGAAGGTATGGGCAGAAGCATATCTCACCTAGAGCCATGCTGAAAGTGGATATCAGAAAAGCTTTCGACAATGTAAGTTGGAAATTTCTCAACACTTGTTTGATAGCTTTTGGTCTGCCTGAAATCTTTGTTAATTGGATAATGCAATGTGTTACAAGCCCAAACTATTCTGTTGTTATAAATGGAGGTTTATATGGCTTCTTTGTTGGAAAGAAAGGGGTGAGGCAAGGTGATCCCCTATCACCTTATCTATTTGTGCTTTGTATGGAAGCCTTATCAAGGCTATTGAGAAAATTGAATGATGCGAAAAACTTAAGCAATCACCCAAAGTGCAGCAGAATTCAAGTTAACCACTTGATTTTTGCTGATGACTTGCTCTTGTTCACGAGAGGAGATGTTCCTTCAGTTAGAGGGGCCATTGCAATGTTGCAGCAATTTGAAAGTATGTCAGGCTTAGCAATCAATCCAAGTAAGTCTGATATTTACTTTGGAGGCGTTTCTTCTGTCATTCAGCAAGCTATCATTGATTCATCAGGATTTTCAGTTGGAGTTTTGCCATTCAAATATCTAGGTCTGCCCCTAAACTCTAAAAGACTTACTGTTGATCTCTTTATGCCACTCCTTGACAAACTAAAAACCTTAACACATCACTGGTCAAATACTCTTTTGTCCTATGGTAGTAGAACTCAATTATTGAATTCATCTATCTTTGGAATATTGAATTTCTGGTGTTGTGGTGTTTTGCTTCCCACTGGAGTGATTGAAGAGATAAAGAAAATTGAAAGAAATTTTTTCTGGGGATGTGTTGATGGAAATAGAAAATTCATTCTCTTGAGTTGGCATATGATTTGTAGAGAGAAAAGGAAGGGTGGTATAGGTATCAAAGAAGTCTTGAGTTGGAACCAGGCACAAATGTTGAAATTGCTATGGAGAATAATGACCTGCAACACTTCTATTTGGGTCAGGTGGATTAGATCTTACTACTTGAGAACCTGTGACATTTGGAGTGTTGAATTGCATTCTAATGCGTCATGGATTTGGAAAAGCATTGTGAATACTAGAGATCTCTTTGTGAAGAAAGCTGGATCATTGCATAGAGCCAAGCAATTGTTCTCTAATTGGCAGTCAGAGAACTCTTTCTTAACTAGCAAAGCTTATAACTTTTTCCTAGATTCAGTTGACTGTTATTGGAAAAATGCAATCTGGGACTCGTCTATCTTGTACAGACAAAGTATTACCATGCTGCTCGCAGTAGAAGACAGCCTGAGTACTCAGGACAATTTGCAGAAAAGGGGTATCTCAATTGCAAATAGGTGTTATCTGTGTGAGAATCAGGAAGAAACTATGGTCCATTTGCTCTTTCAATGTTCCTACGCAAGAAAAGTTTGTGCAGAATTGAAGTGTTGGGCGGGTTTTCACCCCACTGTGAGATCCATTCGACAAGAACTGAGGTGGCAACTGCGATACAACAAAGGCAAACATTGGTCTAAAAAGCTACTAAGATTGGTGATAGCGGCTACTTCTCATGCTGTGTGGTTGGAAAGAAACAATCGTCTTTTCAATGACACATCGAAGACATGTGAAGAACTTCAAAGAGAGATCAAAAAAGTTGTCCGGCATAGAATGATTTATTTGTATAGGAAATCCCCATTTTTGGCAGTGATAGAACAGAAACTTATATAGGAGAGTAGTTAGTTCTTTATTTCTATTTACTGGAAATTTCGATTGGAAGTTGTAATGGATTCTCTTGGATGGGGAGTGATTTACTCCTCTTGGGAGATGGTTTATAAATAAAATTTTAACCATTTGCCAAAAAAAAAAATTTCCTGGCGTGAATCTATAGTAGTGGCAATTTAATAGCATAGTATTTATAAACATCTAAATAAAGAGATGTCTCATTAAAAAAAACTAACATTTATCTGGATATCTATTGCTCCCAGTGATTATTCTCCAATAAGTTGGAAATCAAAGAAACAAACAAGTGTTTCTAAATCCTCTTGACAAGCAGAATATCAGGCAATACAGCAAGCAGCTTCAGAAGTTACATGTTTGGTCCGTCTTTTGACTGAGTTAGGCATTGATAATCTTACTCTAGTCAATTGCAAGCTACATTGCGACAACAATTCAGCTCTACATATTGCTCGCAATCCTGTTTTCCATGAGCAAAAAAAACACATAGACATCGACTGTCATTTCACTTGTGACAAGGTGCTCGAACATTCACTTCCTTCACAAAATTTTCTTATGTTCCAACAAATGTTCATCTAGCAGATATTTTGACAAAGACACTTCCTACACCACAACATTCACAACTGACAGGCAAGCTTGGTATGTTCGTTCCTTCACATACTCAAGCTTGAGGGAAGATGAAGAGATGATCGAATATGCACAACCAGCTCATCAACTATCTTACACGTGTTCAGTAGTTAGTTAGAATCAGTTTAGTTTGTTGTGATTCTATTATGAAACAGAATGTTGCTACATAAGTATTTGGTAAACTAGTTTAAATGGTAGTATAAATAGCTCTTGATCATTGTAAAGCAACTGATTCATTCTCTCAGAGATCATTTGAGCATTCGTTAATCTCTCACTAATATCAGTTCAATCTTGTGATCATTAATATTCTTTCTCATTTTATAATTACCCTTACCAAAGAGTTAACCTTTTGTCCAAAGAAAGTAATAAATTGTTGTGGGCCACGTTCAAAAAGAACGTTTTAAGGGGCATGGCTCATGGTGGTAAAGAACAAAATGCGTGACATTCTTCTGTTACCTTAGCTTGTTGGCGATTGAAACTCTTTATTTTTATACTACGTATATTATTTTGTTTTAAGTGTTGCATCTTGTAAACTAAAAAAACGATTCTCTTCCTCGGTAGAAAAAAAAAATAAAAGCCTATGTATGAATTAGGATCCTCTGTAATTATTGGAGATTTTCATTTCTACATGAAGGATTATGATGAAAAAAGAGTGTTATCTTATTTACTTTTCACAAATTTAAACATATTTTTCAATGGTTATGCAACCCTAGGTAGTACAAATGGACATTTCAATTATTTGTCCAATTGAAAAGAATATGGACGCCCTGCATAGCGATAAATGATAAAGAGAACAAAGAGTCAGAGACTTGGGCATACCAAAAAAGTGCACATGAAACTTCTAAAATCTCTGTTTTTCAAATTATAAATACAGCAAAGTTTTTCAAATTTTGAAGTTAAAAAAATGGCACTTTTAATTATTATATTCATCCTATCTTTATTATTATATAAAAAAGACATTTATTGAGTATATTAGGTGTAAATTTAGCTCACTCACAAGTAATTAAACATAGAATATTTCTTAATATGGATATGATTAAAAAGATAATTTATTACTTTTTAAAGAAGTAGTTTTCATACTTAATTTTTTTGGCGTACTTGCACAACAACAAGAACATCTCAGTCTAAATCCCATCTCAAATGGGGTATTGAGCCACTCTGATGTCCGCAGCCTTACCCCGAAAGATCGGGAGTCTGTTTCCAGAATGACCTACTTAATACCTTAATGAAAACCACTTTTGTACCTACAATGAGAAATCGTACAACGAGTGTAAATAAGCTAGTCTTGGTTTTATCTGAGGAAAAGGTTGTTTTTAGTTGAAAAATAATTTACAACTGTTTTTTTACACGTCAGCTTTAACATCTTTAGTATAGTTTTTTTCTTTATTTATACCTTTTTCTCTACTCCCTCCGTCCCCAATTTAGTGTTACATTTGGGTAAAAAATTTGTCCATAAATTATGTCACATTTGAGTAGCTAGCATTTAATTTGGGAGCTGCTTTGTACCGCACATATTTGTGCTTTGTACAACACTTTTTCCCAATTTTTTCCAAGATTGTCCTTTGTATCAAAAATAAATTAGAAAAAGAAATTCAGCCCATTGTTGTTGACCCTAACCCAGCTATCATCGTTGCTACGAAAACCAAGACACCATAGTTACACTTCGCTTCATTAGAAATTCAGAATAATCAAAATGTACAGCTAATCAATCTGAGAATATTCATATGTACTCTACATCCAGTCATATAAAACTATTAATATTGTTCATAGTATGTCATTAGATAATCTTGTGCGTAGTTGTAATGAAATGGTCCTAAGTTCTGAAGAACGAATGCTCCTAAGTCCCAACTTCCAAAAATAAAAGGGCTTAGGAGCCACCACTTCCCCGCATAGAAACAAAAAAAAAGGTTAAGTTATGAACTGAAATCACCATCGGCCAGATCTGGAGTGAAAGACATATATAGGTTCAGCCTAGGCGAATGTTTGGAGACAATGAGTCGACTTAGCCATCGGTGTTTGAAGGGGATGAGGTTGGGGCGGTGGAGGCCGGAAGAGCAGAGTGAGATAGAAAGGGTTAATAATGATGGACTGTGGAAGAATAAAGGGGGGACTGAGAGATGAGAATAACGTGTTTTAAGAGGGATATAATTGGGAAAAAGTGTTGTACAAAGCACAAATATGTGCGGTACAAAGCAGCTCCCTTTAATTTTGGTTAAAAAGCACCTTTATACCCCTATTAATTAAGGTTGAAAATTGAAATAACAACACATTTAATAGGGATAATGTTGGAAAGAACATACTTTAATTTGACTAATATCCTCATTTATTGATGTTTTCTTAATATGTGTGTTTTGGTCAAATGTGACACTAAATTGGGGACGGAGGGAGTATTATTTTCCTCTAAAGTTGTTTTCTTTATATAATAGTTAATTAGAGATCATATAAATGGTTACGTGGTGTAAATTATGCCTATGAAGGTTGTTGTATATTGAGTTCCTTATTTTTGATGATGATTAAGTCAAATGTGTTTAGTTGCTTGATGTACATGGCTTATGTAAAGTTTCACGTTGAAGATCTAAGTACGGAACAAATCAAGCCTTACGCTAATACTAATAAAGACTCAAGGAGGAACTATCTTTTAGTATACATGTAGTGAAGCTCAAAGTGATTGATGATCAGTAACGATATCAATACCTTTCGAAGTATTATATGGGGAACTAGGTAACAGAAGAAAGTATATTTTGCCGTATCTAGCACGAAGTCTATACAAGGAAGATATTGACGATACTTATGATAAATGTCAATATCTTATTTTTGGTTTAAACTTAAGGGTATGTTTATTGGTTGTATTTTAGTGACTTTAAAGAAGGGTATAACCTTTATACTTGAGTATAATGCCTATAAAATAGGACCCATTTTACAAAAGTATAAAGATGAGTTTTAAAATCCACATATTCACCCCTATACTCAAAATTAACTAAACACATGGGACCCACATGTATTTTTTTTAAAAAATTCATTTATTCTTAAGTATTATGTGAGTTTAACTAATAAAGTAGAAAGTATAACTAGAGTTTAAATCAAAAAATTATGATGTGTCATTCTTCTCATACTCTAAAAAGTTTAACACTCAGTTTGGGAACTCTTTATTTAATGAGGAAAACTAGAGAAATTTTGGAAAACTGAAATGAAAAATTTGTTGTGTTTGGTTATAAAAAGGAAAACTAGAGAAAAGTAAATCTGAGGAAAACTGTGGAAATCTAAAAAAAAAGACTATTTTACAAATGTAAAAATTTGATATTTCTCTCCATTTCCTCATTAACTAAACAAAGAAAGGAAATTTGAGAATTCCTCGTATTTACTTTTCCACACTTTTCTACAAAATCACTTTTCATCACATTTTGAGTTAAATATGCCCTAAGTAGGATAAACATCTTCCTTATATCTTTTGTTTACCTAAAGTAAAGAAAAGAATATTTGAAGAAAATAAATCTATAAACAATAAACGTATCTTGTAAGATCGGCTATTCTAGGTTAACTGATAAACTCATCCCACTATATCTTGTGAGGTTTGGAGATTGAAAAATTTAACCAAAGCTACTGCAAAAATACTTATACATTATGAACACTCTTGAGAGAAAAGCTAGTTCGTCCCAGTCGACAAAGATCCTTACGAAAGAATCATTTCACTACAAGTTTCACTAAGAGAATACTTTATCTTTAGTATTGAGAGTAGTATAGAGATAATTCATTCATTATTCTTTTGAACTTTGTTGAAATAATTTTGTAGCTCGTATTGAGCGTGGTCTGTTTGATTTTGCATGTGAGAGTATATATAGTTACTCTTGTGGTAGGAACAAGTAAGGAGTACTTAATCTTACTTGTCTCTTTTGAGGTGTGTTAGTGGATTCAGTGGTTTTCTCCCAAGTTTGTCTTGCCACTATAAAAGCTCTGTGTGTAAGTATTGTCCATTTCAGGTACCTCACTGGTTTCCGATACAGAAAATGGTGAAAATTGGGGCTATTTTGGTCATTTCAGTATCCAACTTTGACCGTATTGTAATTTCCCTCCTTAACTTAATAAAGAATAAAAGTTTTATTAACAAGAAAACAATTCCCTCCCAAATCCCCTAACTTAATAAAAGAAAAAAAACCCTAATTTAATTTGTGTTTTTTTTTTCATTATACTTATGTTCTTTTATAAGGTTAGGGAGAAAAACTAGATTTCAGACAAATTGGGATGCTAAAATGACCAAAATGGTCCCGATTTTCAAGTTTTTTCTGTGACACAAACCAATGAGGTATCTTAAATGGTATAACATTTAATTTACTCAAGTATCTATTTTGTAATATTGAAAAAATTTGGTACCAACTTAGTATTATACTATAAGTCAAGTAACCAAAATGGTATATTTCCTATTATCTTTGGTACGTGTGTATTAGTTGTTCTTTGTTATTCTAAATAAAGAGGATGTAAGTTTTTGCAAAAGTCGAAAACTATAACAACAACAACAACAATCGAGTGTATCCCCATTAGATGGGGGTGCTCGGGGTCGGGATGTACGCAACCATACCCCTGTTTAAGAAAAGTCGAAAACTATACAACATCTCAATTCACCCCCCTCTTGAGATTAGGCCTGTGCTATATCATTATAGTTAGCACTTTTTTTACTTATTCTCATTTTCATTTTAGCAGGTACTGCCTACGAAGTTGAAAGAATTATCTCCATCTTTCAGTTTTAGGTGATTATGGATTACAGCAAAATGGCTATGAAAACCTTCCAATACTTCTTATTTTTGTGAAGTTGTTGGAAGTCAATACTTCAATGCAGCAATTCGTCAATCTCGGAAACAATCTCTCTTATTTCTTAAACAGGGGTATTGCTGCGTACATCCTGACCCCGTGTACCTCCATTGAATGGGGATTACAGTCTGTTGTTGTTGTCGTTGTTGTTGTAGGTGTTATATAATAGTGAAAGGATCATGTACGTTAATTGATTTTTTGTTTTTGAAAGCAACGTTAATTGAAATTTTATTGTGACCATGTTGTCCTTTTTAGTAGTATATTCTACATTTAGCTCCCTTAAGTTTGTAGAGCCACATATCTTTGCTTATATAGTTTACCAAATCCTTCACAAGACTTGAATTCGTGAGCTGGATAAGACTTTCCAGTCAAAGTCTTAAAACAGCATGATATTGATTTCGTCCTTATCCCTTTTTCTCGTCAAACACTTTACACGAAATTTCTTGCTGCCAAGTTTCAGCGATCGACGACGGTGAATCTCCACATAGTTTGAGGATATTGGTGAAGCTAAATCTAAATGATGACACTTTAAAAATAGTTAATGAATATCTTGCTATTGGATAACGTTGGCGATTTAACTTTTAACCATGATTTTTTTTTTCTTGACCACTTACTTTGGTTAAATTATAGCGACCCCTTGTTGTGATAATGTTACTTGCATTGACAATTTACGCTTGTAATTTCATCAAAATAACAATGCGATGTTGCTTTAAATTTTTGAACACCCACGAATTCAGTCAAAAGAACTACAAGATGCTCGAAACATGGATACCTAAGGATTAAGAAGGCCCAAATAAGAGAGACAGTAGAAGAAGGCCATCATCTTTCACATCAACATATGGTTCTAAAAAAAAATATCAACATATGGATCGGACCCAGCTAGGGACAAAATACAGTAGAGGACTAGAGTACCTTTGTTTTTGTGTTTTGAGAAGGTAAGAAATGAAAGGAATTAGAAAACCCTCCTCCTGATGGATGCTCCTAATTTATCAGCTACAAGAATGTCATCCAGCTCGGCAAATTCTATGGTACAACCTTTGTAACTATAAAGGTTGTACCTTACTACCTTACTACATACACCACATTAAAAAAAAACATAAATTACCCTATTTTCATCACTCTCCCTCTTCATCATCTTTATCCCATCTCTGCACTATCTCTCCTCACCAAGCTCCTCCACTCTTTCACCATCACCACCACATCACCACCGGTCACTACCACCGCTTATCGTCGCTATCTTACCGGCGAGGCCATACCACATCGTTGTCCAATTCTTCAATCGTCCAACTCATCTCTCACATTAAAAAAAAAATCGATCTCAACAACCCCAGCCACCCCACTCTCTCTCCACGTTTCATCCCACAACACCCATTTCTCTTTCCGTCGACGTCATCTCATCGCCATCCATCACTGGCGACACACCGTAACAACACACATCCACTCAAATCCATTTCGTGATCCCTTATGCATATTTCGTGATCCCGAGTTTTAGTCCGTGACCCTTAGAGCGCATTTTGTGACCCCGTCATTTTGTGACCCCGATTTTTGTGACCCTTAATTTGTGATACTCATTTTTTTTGGGAGGAGAGAGAATCTGAATCGGGTTTGAGGGTGGAGGAGTAAATTTCGACTTTTTCGAGGGAGAGAGGAAAGAGTGGAATTTGGGGGTTTAATGGTTGAAATGGGGGAGGAGAAGGAGAGAGAAGGGTGGGGGAGTTCGGAGTTGCACGTGAAATTTGGGGAAGGAGGATTGTTTTTTTCTTTTTTGGTATAAGGGTGTATACAACCCGTGGAGTACGATAGACGAACTCATCCAGCTCCCTTGACCACAATGTATCCCATATGACTTCGTTTTGAAGTTGTTGACCCATATTCGCCATACAGTCAGAGGTACTAGATGTCTCCACATTCACACTTTGGTTATCCTATCAGGGGTACTACGTGAGAATGTATACGGTACACACAACTCGTTTCTCTCTCCCCTCAAACCCCCGCGCGTTGCGTCCTTCCGTCAAAAAAAGAAAACCTCACACACTAACCAATCAATTTTTCTAATAAAAAAAAACACACAACTCGTTTCTCTCTCCGCCTCTACTCCCTTTCCTCTGTCAAAAAGAGAAACGTTCTCTAGCACATCGACTCCTCCCCAAGAGCTTCACTAATCCCAACAAAAGAAACTCTTGTACCGCAAATAAACACGAGGCTGTTAAAGAATCAGCAAAGAAAGAAGAAAAGGCATGAAGTCTAATAGAGATGATGCATCTTTCTTTATATTTGCAATGTCGAATTGATTGTTTGACTTTCATTGTGTTCTGTTAAACTCAGCCCACGGAGAGGTGTTACAAGTTTGTGAGGATCCAACCCAAAACCAATTGGCAATGGGTGGAGGGCACCCACTTATTAATAAACACCTCTAAGCCACAACATACAACCGATGTGGGACAATAAGTCACCACTACACACACAACTTCAACACTCCCCCTCACCCGGACTTGGGTGTACAACTAGGGGATACCAGGAGCGACCCGCTCTGATACCTGTAAGTACTGTAATTCTACCGGGTATTCGCCACGCCTTATAATGTAAACCTAACTTGCATTCAGTATTTATGGTAAGACTATTCTTTATGACAATTGTTTGAAAGCTTGAGAAACGGGATTAGTAGTCGTGTCCATCACCTTCCCCTCGTCTTCCTGATCATTCCATACATAATACTTCTATATTCGGCCTTAAATTGATTGATTTTAGCCCATTAATGGCTTTAGTCAATTAATTAGTCAAACCCAGTCCAATAAAGTCAGTCCAGTCCAATAAAGTCAGCCCAGTCCACATAAAGTCAGCATGGCCCACATAAAAGTCAGCTAATTAATTTATTATTTAATTAATTAGTTTCTTGGCGAAGAATCCATCTAAATCCTATCCTAAACCGAGTTCAAAACAGCTGAAACACTGAAAACTTATCAGATAAGATTACAAAACGCGAATATCCAAAACGGGTGGACCAGGAAGACTCCTGGTCCCACAGGAAACGTGCGCCTGGTTTTTTCTTATCCTTTTCTCTTCGCCGGCTTATTCCCCAAGTCACCTAATACACTATAAATACAACCCTCATTCGTCATTACTCCTCACGCCGAGTTTGATGAACTCATTCTTTCTCTCTCTAGCCTAGCTTAGCATATACCTACCCCTCTAAACCTTGGTTACTTTGCACCTAATAACCCCCAACCGTGCATATTTTAGTGCTTATACTTGCATTATTGTCATACTTGTTGCAATCCTGTCCTGTTTCTCTTGCTTTGCATGCATAGTTCATTGGATAGTCTTACTATAGTCCCATAAATTCAGGTACTGAAGGCACTAACCCTGTTTTTATCACCCATATCATGCAATGTAGCTTATAAATGTTCAAAGTGACCACTAACATGTAAATTAACCCCTATGTGCTAATAAATAGAATTTGTTGCATGTTTACACTTGGCTAATTACAAAATTGCATGCGATTTAAGATGAATAAATTAGATAATATTTGTTATTAGGTTGTTTAATCAATCTGTATGGTTAATGCGCATATAATCGAATTAAGGAAATTGTCTAGTAGAGGTGCTTATTTTGCCCCCGAACCGCTACAGTTTTCTGGTTAAAACCTTGCTTGTCTATCTTGATAAGTAAGTGGCATTTCATTTACATTTTTGTACAAATATCACCCTAGCCATAATAAGGCAAATAATACAAAAAGGTTTTCCAATTGTTTTCCTAATAGTATATTATACTTAATAAAATTGGTGGCGACTCCTAAGAATTAGCATTCAAACCTACCCATGCGGGTGGACAAGTCGGTTTACCTAGAACCGAACGGGGATCACCGATCCTCCATTAGGCGACGGGGCCCGGGCTTCTACAATACCATGTTAAACTCGGCCCACAGAGAGGTGTTACAAGGTTGTGAGGATCCAACCCAAAACCAATTGGCAATGAGTGGAGGGCGCCCACTTACTAATATACACCTCTAAGCCACAACATACAACCGATGTGGGATAATAAGTCACCACTACACACACAACTTCAACATGTTCTGACAAATTGAATGATCTATCTGAAACAATGATATTTGGGTATTTTGAGCATTGTCGGTTTTAATTTTGTCGTGGTTATGTATTGTTAGCACTTTTGCCCCATAGTTGGAAATTTGGCGTTGTTGATATGATATTGTTTTAAGGGTCTGATGTGTAAAAGCTTCCTGGAGCTTGTGAGTGAGTAATAGCCCTTGTTGATAAATTGATAGTGTAATTATGATTCAATTCGTCCAAATAGATGAATTAGTGAGCCTTTGAGACTTATTTTTTTTGGTTTAAACCATAGGTATACCTAAATCCTTTGGCTAGGCCAATGATATTCCCACTGGGTCGGCCAACTAAGGGGTGAAGTGCTCCCAGCAAGTGATTTCTCCATTCACAAGGCTCGAACCCGAGACCTTGCTTAAGGGATAAGAGTGGCGAACCACTCACACCAACCACTTGTTGGTGAGCATTTGAGAGTAATTAGTGACTTTTTTAATAGCAATTATTGAACATTTTATCTTGCTGTGTTTAATTTCGTGTTTTATAGATGCAAGTCTGTAGGCACAGGGGCCCCGATCTAAGGGAAATGAATCCACTTAGACTAAGTAAACCCATGGACCTACCCGCTAGGTAGTTGAATGCGCATGT
>ONZK01002238.1:0-21039 GCA_900322385.1 Pharnaceum exiguum | reverse complement strand
GGGGGGGGGGGGAATGTCGTGAATCTCAGTGTGGGGAGTTTATGGGTTTTATTTCCCATTTTCTAATGAGTATTTGCTAACAAATATAATAAGCCCACTAATATCACAAAAGGGAATCTAGCACAGTGGTTAGTGCTGTGGTAGCAAAGGAAGTCTCGGGTTCAATCCCAGACATTGACATTTTGCCTATTTTAACACTTTTTCCCAAAACAAAACTAATTCTTTTATTTACCCTAAGAATATTTTATTAAAAAAAGGTATCATCCCAAAAATCAGGTTCATAATTAAATATCATATCTCAAAATCATTTATAAATCCATACATATATATTTAAATAATATTAAATATTCGCGGGTATTACACACCCACCAGTGCTTTTTTCCCTTCCAGGGGTATTAGGCAGGGGGATCCACTCTCCCCATACCTATTCATCCTATGCATGGAGTACCTTGCCAGGTCTACCAGTGACTGTTTGACAGCGCTGAAATCTTTGTTTAGCAATTGTACCACAGTGAGTAATCTCACTAACATTATCTCTAAATGTAGGGCACTTCTCCATGGCCGCTCTGGGACTAGGGATCGGAAACACACCTTCTGCCATGAAGGGCGTCTGAGCAACGTGGTAGCTAATGCTCTGGCTAGGAATGCGAGGGTCGAGGGGAGAAGTTGCATCTTCGATGAACCACCCTCCTTTTGTAATGAAAAACTAGTAGATGAACTACTTTATGCAACTAATATCTCTGAGGAAAGTGTAACACTTATATACTCTCTTTTACGGGACAACATTTTCATCCCAGCTAGTTAATACTAAATAAACTCATCAAAAAAAAAAGATCACTTCAAAGGCCCGATAAAAAACAATGGCACACGCCACGTGTAACTTCTGGTGTACATTTCCCGCAAACCCATGTCAGAATTCTTGCAAGTCACAGTCAGCAAAACCTCTGATTCTGAACATTAAGCACCACAATAATTCCCTGATTTCCCTTTTTCTAAAAATGCTCCCTGCTTCCCTTAGTCACACAAAATTACCGGTAAACATAACAACTTTTTAAGCTTGGAGTGACACAGCTCAAAGACAAAAATAGATAATCACTCAGATAAGCTAAACTTATACAACTGCGTACAAAGATGGATGCCATTGCAGCTAGCAGAGGAGCAGTACTTAGCCAAACCCCACAGCCAAAAAAGCTCCAAACTTCATTTCTAGGCAACACCCTTTTGTTCAAACCTCCCAAAAAGTCCATCTACCCTTTGAAATCTAGGAGAAAATGCATGGTTTTGGCAGCCGGGTTGGAGGTTTTGGACCCAGTGAGGGAGCTTTTCTTAGGTGTGGGAGTTGGGCTTCCCTGTACAGTGATGGAGTGTGGGGATATGATCTTTAGGAGCACTTTGCCAAGGTCTGATGGGATTACTGTTACTGTCCCTGGTGTGATTCTAGCACTTGGAGCAGTTTCTTACCTTTGGGCTACCCCTGGTGTTGCTCCTGGGTTTTGGGACATGTTTGTGCTTGCTTTTGTTGAGAGAGCTTTCAGACCCTCTTTCAAAAAGGTCTGTTCAGTTTGTGTGTGTGTTTATGTTTCAAGGTTTTTGCTCTGGAGTGTTGTTGACTGTCTGTTTTTCTTGATTTTGATGAAGCGGTTGTTTTGGTCTGTTTGGCAGGATGACCTGGCTATGGGGAAGAAGCTAGGAGAAGGGGCATTTGGATCAGTGTATCGAGTTTCGTTGGCCAATAAGAAAAAAGGTTCTATGAAGGTATCCTGTTTGAAGAATTTTGTGCATGACTCATGAGATTGGTAGTTTATTCTTTTAGTATCTCAGGACTTGGTTGCATTATAATGGTTCATGCTAATATTTTCGTTAGGAATTGTAGGATTCGCTTTCGACTATTGATTGCATTCCCTTTTTGATTGATTAAGAAATGGATTAGGAGTAAATTGTATCCTGTGGGCTTGTTAAGTTCTTTGTTGGTTGGTTGGTGAGCATATGCAGATATTATGTTATTGCATATCAGCTTTAAGTTGTTTTAATCATGCAGTTCCACTATATGTTTCGAATTGAGTCAATCTTGAAACTTTTTGGTGGAACCTGATAGCATATTCTTTTTTGTGGTCATTGTTGTATGATAGGAAGGTGACTTAGTCTTGAAAAAGGCCTCTGAGTATGGTGCGGTGGAGATATGGATGAACGAGCGTGTACGAAGGGCATGTGCTAGTAGTTGTGCTGATTTTTTGTACGGTTTCCGGGAGGTACTGCTGTGCACTTTACAATATTACTTGAGTTTTTTCGACCATTGTGATTGGGCTACTTTGATAAGTGATACCAGGTGCGTGGTTATAAGTACTTAATATCTGTTTCAGAATTCGTCCAAAAAAGGTGGGGAGTATTGGCTTATTTGGCGTTTTGAGGGCGAGTCCACGCTTGCAGATTTGATGACAAGCAGGGAGTTCCCTTATAATGTTGGTATTCTGTCTCGCTTCTCTAGCTTATTTTTATGTGTGTGTTGTGGTGATTGCATGTCCATTGCCGATGAAGTTGAAAGAATCAATCAGCTTTAGGCGATTATAGACTAAATCAAAATTTGCTAATTAACCTTCCATTGCTTCTTATTTTAGTAAAGTTGCAGTGAGCCAATAATTCAGTACAGCAATCCATTGAGGGTCACGCTGGGAAACACCCTCTCTGTTTGGGTTGGTTTCTTTAATGGTTGCGTATTCAGAAACAGCCTTTAAAAAAAAAAAACTGGGGAATGTTTGCGTACATATTGAACCTAACACCCCTATAGAATGGGAATTTCGCTGGGTTGTTGTTTTTATTGTTGAGATTCGTTGCTGACATCTTGACGCCCCAGCACCCCCATTGGATGGGGATTACGCTGGGTTGTTGTTCTTGTTGTTGTAAATTTGTAATTGCAGATTGTGATTCCCACTTTCTGTCTGTTCTTTTAATTTGTTGAATGCGTAGTTTGCTGCGCTCTTTCGAGGTGGGTGATAAGATATGTATTTCATCAAAAGAAAAAAAAAATAATGGCTCTTGTTCACAATCTGGCTTATCAGAAATATTTGTGTGAATTATAGTCCTATGTAAAGAACCTGACTTATCACCATCCTTTTTTGTAATAGGAGTATAGGACACTTCCCTATCTTCGAAACAAAAAATGTTCCTGCTTTTTGTTCAGACCTGGCTGGATTATCTGTGAATTAAAATATGCTTTGAGCATATGATTTTCCTCATGGCATTTCAGCCTATCAGTTCTCCTAGTTAAAACTTTACCTGCTCCCCTTTCGGTGGCCATATATGTGTTCTCTACAAGTGTCAGGTTGTGAAGAATCACTCGGATGAGTTGTTTTTTGAGCTGGTTAAGAAATATCTTCAGCTAGAATTGCAACTGGCACATTCTTCTTCTACTCCTCAAAAGATAAAATCATGTTATCTTTGACTGTCCCTGAAAAGAAAGGCTGATAAAAAGAGCAAAATAATTAGCTGGCATTGGTAGGATCCTATTTCTCGTCACTACCCCATTGATTCATACTAAGCCTTTGCAGAACCCAAACATATTGTTAATAACCACTCACTCGATGATGGGGCACAGGGCTCATATGAAATTTAATATGATAGCAGAATGACCATTTTCTCCTCATGGCCACTGGAGGTTTACCGGTCGCTATCTTCAAGGTTCAAAGCCCATGAGATTAGTCAGGCAAAGCTTAGATACCCATGTTATCTATACAAAAAAAAAATACTAGCAGAATGACCTTTTAATCCTCGCTTAATCTGAAATCCTTGTCGGCCAACGCGCAATCGATAGCCAAAAAGAGGTGCTGTCCATTCTCTTTCCCAAAGAAGCCTTTGAATGAGACCAAATGCTAAAGTGGGTTCTGCCACATTTAAAGCTTAGTGCACATGTTACGTGTCTATTTCTATTACAAAGGGAAGAATCTTCACCAAATGCCAATTAGTTTCGGTTTGGAACCTCCTTCTCCTTCTGAATCTTCACTACTCATTGTTCATGTCATTCTGTAATACTAGCAGTGTTATGAAAATCTTGAAGTACTTTGTCTTCATAGGTTGAGACAATGATACTAGGAGAACGCCAGAATTTGCCTAAGGGCTTGGAACGTGAAAATAGAATCATACAGACCATATTGCGGCAGTTATTATTTGCACTTGATGGTCTCCACTCAACTGGAATTGTTCACAGAGACATAAAGCCTCAGAATATAATTTTCTCTCAAGGTAAAATTAATGTAGTTATTGTGGTTTGTACTTTACTTTGATTGTCGCCTTAACTTATTAAAGTTTCTCAGGCACTCGAACCTTCAAGATTATCGACCTTGGAGCTGCTGCAGATTTACGAGTGGGAATCAATTATATCCCTAATGAATTTCTCCTTGACCCTAGGTAAATCAGTTAATCATTGATCTTCCTGTTTTCTGAAGACATTCTGATATAGTGACTGTATGACGCTAGCATTGTAATGTGTAAAGATAGGTTAATCCCATTGCTATGATTTGTATGTTTTCCGTTGTCTGGAGATTCATTTTACACATCATGGGGAAGATTTTGATGCAAAAAAGAAGAAGAGAAAATCTACTTGCCACCCTCCAATAGAAAAAGTTGTTTAGTGTTTGAAATGACAATTCAGTTTTCTCACAATAACAGGTGGAGGTTCTCGCGTTGTGTTTCACATTTTGTATTTTTATGACTTCAGTGATTGTCATCTGTACAGATATGCTGCTCCAGAGCAATATATAATGAGCACCCAAACTCCATCAGCACCCTCACCTCCTGTAGCTGCTGCACTGTCACCAGTTCTATGGCAGGTTGTCAGACTGTTAAATCTGATTGATATTTACTCTGTTTCGACAATGCGGGCATCCCCTGAAATTATAATTATTGTAAAAATACTGATAGTCGCTTTATGATTGGCAGATGAATCTACCAGACAGATTTGACATATATAGTGCTGGTCTCATATTCTTGCAAATGGTAAGCAAAGCCCGCTAGAATTTTGCAGTTGAATTCTGTGCAATTGACATGATTTACAAATAAAAAATCACCATTTAGTATGATTTCCTTACAAACTTCCACTCAAGGCACTTTTCATACTGCTCTCCAAATTTTAAATTGAAGAATAGACATCTATATGCCAACGCTTCTATGGTGCAACCGGTGTAAGTGTGCAGCCAGTGCCATATCATTTTTTTTAATAAAAATTGTGTGCTGACTAATAGGCATTATTATATGACTAATAATACTTGTGATATGACTATAATAATTCTCGTATGACTCTTAAATATATCTTTTAATTTTCTTTTTTATTGTTGACTTCCAATTGCCACATGTTCAAGATGTAAGTTTACACCAGGTAAAATAGACTTAGTGTCTATAGGCATAGTTAATATTATAAAATGGTAGCAAATGGTTAAGAAAAAAAAGAAAGGAAAAGCTCAAGCAGATAAGTTGAAATGTCTCTTCGAAAGAAAATCTAGATTGTTTGTGGGCGTTTGTTTTCAATGGTTAAAGAAAAAAAAGAGTACTTGGGCTAACCTTGATATCCCTAGGAGGGCAAAACGGAAAAAAAGAGGGCACACTTTTACCCATTATCTGTGATGACGAACTTCATGATCCGGGTCATCACAATTTTTTTTAGCTGGTCAACAAAAATATCCGTGACAACAATTTTTTATATTTGTGATGACATATATTGTTATTCGTCACAGAATCCGTGGTCACAGATATGAGGGGGATGGTGGAGTCGGGTCGGTGTTTCGGGCCATAGGTTTAGGACTAGTTTTCAACCAATTTTTTTTATTTTTAGAAATTTAAAAATAACAATAAGTGGCCAAGAGTGTTTGGCCCCTTTTTTATTTTTTTTGCCCCCTAGGGGCATCAAGGTTAGCACAAATTTTCAGAAAGACATATGTGAGTTTTGAAAAATCAAGATATTGAAAGGTCATATTTGGAGAAAGGCACTACTTGGACTCTTGTTGATTTTAGATTGTAATCAGCTCTTCGATATTTGGAGGATAGAAAAGTTTATTGAGAAATGTGCGGCTGGCGCACTTGCAGATTCGGCCCATGGAGAGTAGACATTAACCACACTTGGGCCTCTAGGGTTTCATCCTAAAACTAATTGGAAATAGGCTTAACCTTCTAGACCTATACGGGTTAAATATCTACTCTGTCTTCAGTCTTCATTGTGGGACAACACATTCCCAATAAAGTTCTACATGAGTTTTTACTTTTCATTGGAAGTTGAACTACTATAAGATGTAGACTTTCTGATGTGATCTCATCGACTTGTTTTTTTTTTTTGTATGGAAACCTCTATGGGAATGAATTCCTTATACTCTCTGTAACACTGAGATGTAATTTAAAGAGGCCAAGAAAACAAACTGTGACATGTGAAAGCGAAGTACTTAACCTAAAAAATCGTTTCCTGACAGTATCATAGAATTACTACCTGCATAAATCCTGTAAATGCAGACCCCTCCCAACATTAAAAAGATCATGTATTCCTTAGTCTAAATACCTACTTTATGTTTTGTTGATTAATCTCAGAACTTAAGATAAACCATTTATTCATTATTTTCAGGCATTCCCCTCTTTGCGTTCTGACAGCGGCCTTATCCAGTTCAACCGTCAGGTGAAGAGGTGTGAATATGACTTGAATGTCTGGAGAAGTTCTGTTGAGCCTCGAGCAACAACTGATTTAAGAAGAGGCTTTGAAATCTTAGATTTAGACGGAGGAATAGGATGGGAGCTCTTAACATCAATGGTTCGTTACAAAGCCCGGCGACGACTGAGTGCAAAAGCTGCTCTGGCCCACCCATATTTTGACAAGGAAGGTCTTTTAGCATTGTCTTTCATGCAAAACCTTAGACTTCGACTGTTCAGAACTGAGCAGGACTACGGAGAGGCAGCAAAGTGGACAACTCAGCTAATGGCTAGATCAGGAACGAAGAAGGATGGTGGATTCACAGAAGCTCAGCTTCTAGAAATCAGGGTATGCATATTCAAGTGTTTTTATTGTCATCATCTTCTAATATGCCCAAATAATTTCTAATCTGCAAATCATTAAGATTTTTTTTGAAACAAAGGGATATTACATTCTTCTGACTCTTGAAGTTTCTTTTTTTTTTTGATCAAAAGTTTTTCACTTTTTACTCCTCTAGACATGAAATTTCTGAACTTCAATGTGGGGAAACTGATCTAAAGTAAAGACTGGTTATCTGAAGGGACAGTTGTGGCTACTAATCTGTGAAGTCACTAAAGAGACGCTACAATTATTATCTCAGTATGGCTGTGTGAAAATAAAGATACTAGTAACTTCAGAAAGTTTACAACTGCTATGGTTTCTTATGTCATATGCATATGTAGGAGATGGCCCCAAAGAAGAAAGGGAGTGCACAACGAGATGCTCTTGCATCAGCTCTTCGTTTGCAAAGAAAGATCATCAAAACACTCAATGAGAGCATCGACGATCTCAACCAAACTCAGAAGAGCCTGTGGTGGAGTAGGTGGATCCCCAGAGAAGAGTAAGGACTGTATTTAAGTGACAATTTTTTTTCTTCTTCTTAAGTACAGAAAGCAAAATCTTGTGTAGATTCCATTCTAGCTGAACAGCTCCATAAATATATGAAGTTGATGGATCATGACTTTAACTTTGATGACAAAAAACATGTAAAATGTAAAAGATAGGTAAATCCGTATATATTGTATTATAATGCATAATAGTTTGAAGAATGTTCAATCCAAACAAAAAAAGTTTAGTTTGGTGAATTCAGTTTCTCCCTTCCTGCCGTATGCTGAGTGCGTATTTAGTATCTTTATGAAAGGGAAACTGGCGACTGCGGTTTTGTGAAATGGCAAAAGCTATATATGATGCCGGTATGCAGCAGTCTCCTTGCTTCACTACCCTAATTAGTAATTACCCCTTTACGTGCAGTGCATATTAGTACAACAAAATGGTTTATTGTTTAAAAATAATGGTTTAATGACTAGTACAACAGCATGATGCGGTATGTGTTGCTGCGAATAGGGAACATTCTTAGCTAAAATCTTATAAACTTCAAATGAGCAAAATCTCTAGGTACCCAGCATGATATTTGGTCCAACGTAAGACTGGTTTGATTTTTTATAAAGGTAAAGAGAAAAGGGAGATTATGAGTCTCTCCTCTAGAGATGAACTTCCAATCTATCATCTTATAAAGGAATTGTATCTAGCTCTAACGATCATGAAGCATTCCACAATGTTAAACAATGTCGGCTTCCATATGAAGCCATCCAATCATCAGCTCTATTGCCTTCCCATCAAACATGCACAGTCATCCATTGATCAACTGATCTGAAGCACGTAACACGTTTAAGTATCTTCAAGTAAAATTCGTATTTGCCATGGTACTTGAGTCTCTCCTCACAAATCCTTGATCAGTTATCACCTTCAATTATAATCTTACGCATGCCCGGCCCTTCTCGATTGCACATCAAATACCATCAGCCATCCCATGTTCTCATAGCTTCTGCCACAGGTATCGTCGTATCCCACTATCCCCCAAGATGACTCGCCCCAGCATAGTGCATTTGCTCATTATGATCTTAAATGCTAAAACCCAAACTCGCATTTTAGCGATCCATCAAAGTTAATCATCACAAAGTGAGAATTAGGAAGATTCCATCGTACATACTTGCAATAAGTATAAGACATCGACACACCACTAAGAATTAGTATCTTTATCGCAAATTTTATGAAAAGCCTTTTTTGCTCTTAAAAATCCGTTTAACAATGAAGTTCTCCCCTCTACAGACTCCACCATTTCGACCGTTGTATATACTCCACAAGAGGTATAAGTGTATAACTCCTCCGAAGTCCGAACAAATAGTTTTGAATCCTTAAGATTTAGAATCCATATGGTAATATCCTAATTCGGGTGCAATGTTTACATGCAACCTGCCATCCATGCCTCGTCACACTTTCAACACAATAAGCATAACAAGATATTTAGATACTGGCAATGCAAGGCCATTTGTCTTACAAGGTCCATCCACCAGGATATATATATCTAAAAAGCAAACCATAATTAACTGAATTGGTAGGACTGTCAATAACTGAATTGGTTCCTTTGAAAAATAATTAACTGAAACATACTTTAATATTTCTTAATATTAAAAACAGATAACCTTACTAATGCTGCACCACGTCAAGTGATGGTACTGCGGATTAGTCAAAGAGGTTGTAGTAAGGTGGTGAGTGGTGACAGAGGCCTCAAGCCCTCAATAATAAATTTTGTCTGGACGTTTAACGTTTAGTTGGATACAACCAACAAAATAACATAAAATTGAAACACAATGTCCCCCTCCAGCCCTGAAACTACTTATCATCAGCCTTATCATCGAAAGAGAGTGTTAAGGTGCATCGTATAAAGTATACAACGCTTTGTTATCTACTTATCTTACTTGGCATGATGGCCGACTCGTCATGCTGGTTGTTCATGCCTACACAAAATTAGGATAAAAATTGTCTTCCCATAGGAAATGACAAATATCCAATAATAATGCATAACAAACACTTCGATCATACTTCTTGAATAAATAATTTTTCTAGCTGCGTTTGGTATGTTGTGGAGATTGAGAGACATCTGATGTGTCATCTTGTCTGCATGTTTGCCGTTGCGGGTCCAATGCTATAACTAATTCAATTTGGTTGGTTTTCGACATCCTTTCTAACCTAACTTAAAATCGATTGAAGAGATTCTGACCCATTGATAATTTTCTTTGGCGTAGACAAGAGTTAGATTTTAGTTCCCTCTACGTTTGTTGTTTAGTACTCCGTATACAACAAAAGGTAGAATAAAGATCATTAGCAACGGATTAATCATAATCAGATTTTGGCCAAAACGAATAATTGAAGCATGATTGGTTTGATGACTCATGACTGGTGTCGATTTTAACTCTGATTGATTAGTAACAAAATAAACTAAAATATTTCTAATTTGAAAAGATATGAATCACTCCTAACAATTAAAAAACCAAGAAAATTTAGTGATCGAGGTTACTTAATATAGAAAAATTTGTGTGGACACGTACGGGTCATTATTTTGTTGCCGAGGCTTCATTGCTAGTCAGTCTCATATAGAAAACGGGTTCACACTTTTTTTTGTACTTTATAAGTCCATGTAATTCTTAGGTACACCTTGTGTAAGTTACACCCGATGATTTTTTATCAAAACATTAAAAGAACTATTAGTAGTCACCTTTTAATAATTGTTATTAGTTAGTTCTATTATTAATAATTAAATTTCACCCAGTGTATTTCCATATATTTTTGTTTCATGAGATCTTGGGACTGAGGATGATAGTTTTAGTGTATATAAAGCTAAACCTAACTAAACTAAGTGATATTACAATATTGTTTTGAGCTTAATTAGTCGACCAAATTATTGTGGGCTTATATATGTTAGAGGGATGATTTTTTAGTGTATGAAGCTAAACCTAACTAAACTTAGTGATATAACATTATAATTTTGAGCTTAGCCGAAGTAAACTGAATTAATATGTGCTAGATTGTTATAAGGTTTACAAGATTGTTGTGAGGTTAACCAAATTGTTGTGAGCTTAGTAGTCGTAATACTTTAGATACGGCTTTGGTAAAGGAGTTAATAAACTGTATTTAAAAATATTTAAAGCCTTGAGAAAATCAATTACTGACAGCCTAATAACCTAAGCCTTATAACATAATCCAGTGATTAATGGCTTAATGACCTCATAATTACTCATGTCCATGTTGCCCAATTTTTTTTGACCCCATAATAAGAATCAAATTTTACCCAAAACAAAACAAAATATCATAGTTGTAACAACTAGACCTGTTATTGCCAGAGTCATAGGATCAGGTGACTCACACTGGTGATACAATATATATAATAATAATAAACTATAAACAACATGTATATATATGTTTTTATCAAAGATATTGCAAAATTTAATATACTTTTTTATTTGACAATTGGAAATTTAATTTACTTAAATCATATAGAAAATCGTAATGTATATGTTTAAAATTATATATATTACATAAAAAATGATCAAGTTCTAATATTCAAAGAAGATAAAAAAATTTCAACTTTAAAATAACGAGAGACAAATACATGATGTAGTAAAGTCAGACGTATAACACCAAGTCTTAGCTCAGTTGTGCTCCATTGCATTCCAAGAGGTTATGAGTTTGATCCCTCGTGCTCGCGGTTAGTTTTTCTTCAATTTTGGGTTCATAAAGAAGAATTAAAGTAGATTGGTCAAGCCTGAACTGTCAGGTGATCGGTTCTCCCAAAAACTGGAAAAGTTAAATAGTAGTATAATAATAGAGTTGTGAGAAATTTTTGTTGCTCCAACCGCACGTACTTCAAATAAATTAGAAAATGCATATTTTTTTCCAGTTTGACTTAGCACGTTGATTGTAATCCTAGCCCGCTTGTAAAAGTTGGTGCAGATCAAGTTAGTTTTTGACAGGTCTAAAGTGCATGTGCATAGTGGCTATCTGTGTTTTCTATAATTCTAGTTTGATTGGTCCATTTGGGTCTAATCGTGATTAATGATAAAAAAATTAATTACGAAGGCGCTCCACCTATGAATATCCCATTTGTATGAGCAATTGAGCATATATAGAGGAGGTGGGAGGGGAAATAAATCAAATAATCTCCTCCAAATTAAATACTCCTGGATTTGAACTCTAATAATTTATGGTTGTTTGAGAATAATATCTTATTAATTACTACTCCCTTGTTTTGTTTAGGGGACATATCTTACTACTATTCTCTGTAGAGTCACAACCCACAAGTTGGAGGTAGGGCCGAATGTGTCTGTTGAAGGTAGTGCACGCCCTTTCATGCCGCATCATTGGGCCATTGGTAGACCAGTATCTCCCTTAGACCACAATCCCCTTCCCTCCTATATAAATACCCTCCTCCCGTTCTCTCTAGCTCATCCAAGCATTTCATAATCCTATACTGTACGAGCTCAAAAATCCACTCCAAATAAAAAGAATCCTACACTATATCTTCAGTATAAAAATGAAGATCACAATTTCCGCTATGGGAGGAAGCAAGAGAAGGTTTGTGAACCGGGGAGTTAGTGGTGTTGTACGAGAGCAACGGGCAAGGCTCTACATCATCAGAAGATGTGTTGTTATGCTACTTTGTTGGCATGATTAACACTTGCCGTCTAGGAACTTTTTTCATCACGATCTACTGCGCGCGGTACAATTCAATGGGCACCAGCGCTCAGCACCCAAATTAAAATTTCGTGTCTAACTAAGAGGCGTCAATCTTAACGTTAGACCAAAATGACTTTGGCTCTAGCTAGGACATCACTGAATGGATGATCTATCTAGAGGGGGTGACAAATTTGCTTCTTCTCGATGCTTTTTCGGGAATCTACGCTTCATTACTCCGTATTATTCTACATTTCTAACGTATGTATGTAAGTCTGTAAATAGCAGGTAGTAGGGAACTAGGGACTAGGGAGTATACTAGCACACTAACTAGCTTGATGATCAAATGAAGTATGGTAGAACTCGTAGAAGGCATTGCCGGCCATCAGGCCATGCATGGGACTGTGGGAGAATTTTGAACTTTTGCCACACATTTTTTCCTTGTTCTTTTAGTTTACTCATTTTCCTAGCTTTTTGGGCAAGATGTACATCATAATAGCTTGAAGTGACATTGATAATGTTACTGATTCGAAACTAATTGATTTTACTGTGATGTTTCTGTTGTTCTCATATACTCGTATTGTACAGCATTTCTTGTTCGTATGAGTTATGACAGCGATTTATTAGAGGACTCCAGGGAGTGATTCCATTTTGTTGGCATGATTAACACTGCTAATATATTCATTAGCCATGTTACTATATGAGTTGGCATACGGGCTACAATGTCCAACAAAATTATGGACCCAAATTGGCAGAAGCCAAGTATTGCAATATGTCGGGGGTCCCCTCGTCGCAATTTAGACAATGATGAATGACCACGAGCGGATGAAGTCAAATAATTAAGCAAGGGATTTTAATTAGATAATTTAAATTTTATTTTGATAATCCATTTTATTTTTGATTTACTCCGATTTGACCCAAATATATATCCATCAATTTTAGAGTTAGAATTAGCTAGGGTTAACCCGTTAACCCGATTCCTACCCGGTCGACCCAAAAAGTAACATAAAAATAAATAGTATATATAATATAATATTTTTTTTCCATAAATATTTTTATTCTAACTTTTTTATGATATTTTCTTGATCGTTGGGCCGATTCAAACCTGAAATTACCTGACTCGAAAACTACTATAAAAAAATTTAATCTAAAAACAATTGGACGTAAAATGCGCGATTTGAAAACAATTGAACCCGACCTGACCGTCCAGCCTTATAAATCTATTGATAAGTCTATTATAATAAGATATGAACTTGAAATTCCCATTTGGTTGTCTATTCATAGCAGCTTTGCAGTTGGAAATTCATAGATCAAATATGAGTAGTTGAGATCTTCTCATGCCAATATTCGGAAGAAGGGTTGTAGGTACATGAGTCTCGGTGTAGGAAGAATTAACTCCCTCGATTAGGTAAACCTATGGCTACCAAATGTCAATTGTGGAATGTGGGTGTATGACAAAGTCGCCAACGACTTTTATTGGGAAAATCAAAATATAATTGGGAAACCATGCATTTTTGCTAAATATAATAAAAATAAACTTATCTTACCAATTCACCGAAAGGGACAAGTGAGTGGACAAAATTGGAAAAAGAAGGTTTTATGAAAAGGTGCTAATTATCGGAGTGTTAGGTTCGCAGGCAAAGTTCTATTTTACTAATTCAAAACAATCCAATAATATGCAATAACCAAATACCATTTTAGCACATAATATCTAATTATTAGTCTAATGACCACTTTTTATATAAGCTCATTACATTGTCTCTTACCAATATCCTCCATATGCAATTGCTTGGGTAAAGTTAGTGCATATTATATAAGAAGAAAAGAGAAGGTGATTGCAACAATAATATGTACCATAGTACATAAGAAAATAAGAAGAAAAGAGTTGGTTAGTGCACATTATTTAAAAATTATGTACAAGAGAGCATACATTGTTAGCTTAGCTCAAAACCTTCAAATGCATAAACACATTAGTAGATCTGAAGTGAAGAATTGTAATAGATAATACTGATTTAAAAGAGACGTTCTAAATAGGGGGAGAAGAAGTAGAATTTTTTATTCCAATACTTTACTGGAAGTCTACTTATGACTTTGATAGATCTTCATTCTTGCAAAACTTGAGAAAAAGGACTCCTTTAGTCTTCAATTTTCCTTCTTGCTTTTGAGATAGATGATTGATGGTGCTTTTATGTGTATGAAGTTTGTCTTTTTCGAGCTTAATGCTTATTTTAGACTAAAGGAGATGAGCGAATGCAGAATTTTATAAAGGGAGTGAGTATTTTAGCATGGTAACTTTAGGTGAAATTTTGTTGTGAGGGTGGAATGAGCTGGTATTAATCAGAGAGGATGGGAAACAATTTGAAAAGAAAAGAATAATGAGAAAATTTGAAAAGATTCTGGAAAATAAAGGAAATTAAACTTGTGTCGAGGCAGAGTGAGGAGGGAACCCGCGCTGGTGCTCGGCCCCTACTGCCCCACAAATGGCGTACGGGACAAACATCTAATGTGGTTAGATGTATCGGAAGTCTAGCCCATGGCGCCGGACCTTAATTCAGAATTTCTTCAAATTACCTTTATTTATTTTTCTGGAGTTTATTTATGGATGGTTAAGAGCATCTTTCGAAATGCTCTTTTCTTATTATGAAAATAAGTGAAAAGCATAATTGAACCCCAAGTAATATTAATATCTTCTCAGAAATTAATATTTTGGAGCAAAAGAGCTGATTTTTATTTGAGATAGGGTTGTTTATGGGCTAGGCTAGCCAATTTTGTAAATCGGGTTAAAATGGTTCATTTGTTAATTAATTGATAATTAAATGGGCTAAAATCAAAGGCAGACTATGCTATTATTAAATGTCCAAATGACCAGTAATAACACTCGGGAATATAAATAATGCGGTTGACTTCGGGTCTCTTTTCTAAAGATTTTAAGGATCTGTCAGCAATAATAGTATTAAATTAATGTCAATAAACATTAGGATTTGCAATAAAAGTATTAAATAAAACCCCTCCCCTAGCCTCAATAAATCAACAACTAAAATCTTAAAATCTTCTCTAGCTCATTGTACACGGGAGAAGATTTGCATCACAATGTAAGCTATTTGTATCCGTTCATGCTTACTATGATAATTTCTTTCTTTCTAAAAAAAGCTGCATAAAGGATTAGGCAGACCTCTCGACCGTATCACCTAACCTTTTTTTTTAAATTGTTTCAATATTTCATTATGAAAAACTCTGATATGACTTATATGTTTAATTTAGGGATGTTTTCAGGGAAATAATAGAAATTTTACATTACGCAATTTCTCTACCTTTTTTTTTATGAAGAGGAAAGAATGATATCATTAATTTGTAGCCCAACGACTCTTATGAAGATATATTTTGGGGACATCGGACATACGAAGATCTATTTGGCAGTATGAACACCACATGCAAGAAATTATAATACTAGCGTTGAAGAACTCTATTTACTGGAAAGATGTAGAGACATTGACGGAAATATACGCGAAATCTCGCTTAATTATTTCAAATTTTTGTGTTGTTGGTAACATTTGTACTGGTATAGTTGATATAACATGTTCTATAGTTCTTTTTATGTAGATGTCGTATGCCCTTTCTATAAATGAAAATATACTTGTCTCTTTTCTATAAAAGAAAAGCTTCGTTTTCGAACGGCTCCACGGCCAAGCAATCACTGAGCTTCATTTTGTCTTTTGTGACTCATGTCCCCTCTGTGGTATAAGTAATTGGACTTCTATACCTTGATCATTGTCTTGAGTATTTATAATTGTTTCAGATCTTCTCCAGTGCAATTGAGCACCGCGGAAAATCTGCAACATTGGGTGCTTAGGGCCAGTAGGGGCGCCTTTGAAATGGGAGTATTTTGTTCCCTTGGATCCAGTACCGAAAATCCCAATACTTGAAAAGATTTTCTCTCTGCTAGAGAACAAGTGTATGGACATGACAGTTTTCTGTGTACAATCAGTTGTATTGAGGTACATACTCTCCATCTAAAAAAATAAAAGAAATAAAATAAAATACCCCAATTTCTCCACTCTTCTTAGACCTGGAAAAACTAATCCGAATCAGGTTATCCGAACCGAATAACCCAATCCAAAACTCGACCGACATCCAAAGAGAGGCTACTTCGATCTATCCGAACCGAAATAGATCCGACCCGATCTTATAACCCGATTTTTTTCTCTCGTGGAATTAGCATCTAGAAGCTTTAAAATATACACTGGTAAAATATCCGAATTTGACACGAAAATAATAAATATGGACCGAATCTAAACCTACTTAGATATTTAACGCTAAAATCTATCCGAATCCGAAGTTATCAAAACCGAATCCGATCCGAATGACCCATTTGACAGGTCTAAGTCTCTGCTCTCATCACCAACGTACTCGTCTCTCCACTCTCTCATCAAATTACTCTTTAAGATATTGATCACAATCCTAGCACACCGGTCGTCGATTTTCGAATGATGATTACCTGCTTTCTTTTTGACTAACCACTTTACATGGTGAACAAATGGTGAGCGACTTTATCCAAGAAGTTTGAAGGCATGCTCGTTTACTACAGCACAATAAAAGTATTTTTGATGGACTATTAATGAACCGTACCCTTATTGGCCTATATGAGCACAATCAAAATTGTTTGCGCAAGTTATGAATGGTCTACCTAGTGATTTTTGTCAGGCAATTGAGTACCATTTTTTACTACGGGATTATGTCACATCATATCCATAAACCAAGAGATCTCCAGTTGGAAAATTTCATACATGAACATATATTGAATGGTACTTACAATTTCGATATAAAGGAATGAAGCACTTGAATTGAGCTAAATACTCTTCAAATAAACTAACAATAAATCTTAGATAACAACTCCAAAATGGGAAAGAAGGTCTTGACACTTTTCTAAGGTACAACGTACTGTACTTTAACACCAGCAACGTTGTTACATATTGTTGCGTATGGTATTGTACACCAGTTTTTCCTTTATCATACACTGAAATCCGAAGGAAAGAACCAAGTTATAGTGTATATAATGGGCAATAGTTTTGAAAAATAAACCGAACCGGGCATACGATCGAGGATTGGTCTCTCAACTGGTTCACTGGTTTAACTAGGTCAATCAGTATTAAAAATCGGTCAAAACAAGTATTTTAACTTTATTAAAAAATACAATTATTAAAATATTATTTTTATTTATTTATTTTTGGTCAAGAACCGGTTGAATACCCAAAACTGCTCGGTTCTTACTGGTGCATCCAGTAACTTGACCATGACAATTTTTTAACGTTGGAAAACTGGCCAGACGATCACTTACCGGTTGAACATGCTAGTCCGGCTCTCACAACATTGATAACGAGTAGAAGGTATTTTTTTGATGGCATGATAACGAGTAGAAGGTAAGGGTGGTTACGAGGCAAGCTGAGTCAACTTCAAGTTGTGTGAGACTGAGGCGTCTTAGGATAAACGACCTCATTGAGTTAATGACTGCAACCATGATACAAATAATTTCTCTACTACAACTGGTTAGTGTGAGTGATTCGATATGTTCATTACTTAGGCAAGGATCATGGTTGAAGTCTTATAATTAAGACATTACTTAATGGTAGCATTTTACCCTTAATAGGTATGACCTTACCATATGGGTTTAGGTATTGCACTTATTGTTATAACAAAACGATAAGAAATCAAGAAGAAAAAGAAAAACACAAGGAAAAAAAGCATCATGAGAGAACGGGTCTAAAGTTCATCATAAAAGGCTAAGTTGATCTTTCAAATAATTAGTGAAGATTAGGCGTGATTACAACAATTGACTTACAAAAGCATCCACTTACTCACCTTTCGACATTCATATCGGGACGTCCTAATAGTTTTGAACTTTTGATCACGCTCCAAAGGCTCATGGCTCATGATTAGAGGTATCAAGCAGTCTTCACAATTTGAGGAAATCTTTTAGGATCTCAATAATGAGATCAAATCTCTACTTAATAGCTTTTTCTTAATCTATTAATAGGAAAAGCACATTAGCTTTTTGGATTAATTATATCCTACACTAGATGTATCTACCACCGTACAACCCCCTTGATATCTGCATAAAACAAGATTGACTTTTATTTAAATTATTGGGTCTCTAATTTATGATAAATTCAGAGGTAAGATAGACTCCACAATCCCTTGAACAATTTTTAGTGTTTGGGACTAATCCCTTTCTTTTTTACAAAAATAGTTATTAACAAAACTTCAACATCCGTCCTCAACTTTTCGGTCATTTAGTAAACAAGATTGAAAATTGCTACTTTAAAAGTCACTAAGATATTTTTATTTAACTTGTGCAATGTACAGGAATTACAAATTTTATTTTCATAAGTTTAATTTCATTAACTTATTACTCACATATAAGTTAAAATAATATACAGTATTTTGTAAGAGATTTTATTAAAGTTTAGACTTTGTTTGAAACAATGGAGCCGCGGGTAGTTTTTTATAGTCAATGTTAATTATTGTTAACAAATGTTCATGTGAACTGTCAAAAAAATTGTTAAGGTGAGTTTTTGCGAACAATTCATTAGTACATCCGAAGACAAAGTTTCTTTACTGACAAACAAATTAGATATTATAAAGTTGAGAATAGACGTGTTAGATTATTTTTGGGACAGCAATATGGGTTAAATTTGTAGTCAGAACAAAAAAAGGTGGCTTATAAAACAAATCTTTGCTAATGAATATATTTTTCTAAGAAAAAAGTTGTACCAATTAAAAGCATCAATTGATTGATGAAATTAAAACAAAGATCATAAGTTAACTTCTTTTATTAATGGGCAAAGGATAGAAAAGAAAATATAAGAAAGAATTGTAAGAATGATCCTTTGAAGAGAAAAATTTATGTGAACCCGTTTCATATATGAGATTAGGTACGAGTGTACGACGAGTCATTATTGTGTAGGCGAAGGGTCATTATTATGTAGTTGAGGGGTCGTTAATACTCAGTCTCATATATGAAATGGGTTCACAAAATTTTTTTTTCCTTTGAAAATTGTACACTCATCTGTATACCTTTTTTTTTTAGAACATTTCCATTCTTGATATCAATTTTTTTTTTAATTTCGATTCTTGGAGTTGTGGATGTACTTTTGAAAATAGTTTTTCATAGAAATGTCACATGTGTACAGAGTTTGCATGAAGTTAGTTTTAGGAGTTTAGGAGATAAGTCGATTTATAAATTAAAGTTAAAGAAGTTCCAAAAAAACAAAAAAAAAACTAAAGTTAAAGTAATAAGGGAATCCACAAATTTCGGCCATGAACAACTTTTGTAGATTTTATGTGACATTAACAGAAGAGTGTATTTGGTAATGTTTTTTTTCCTGTTTTTCTGTTTTTGAAAACAGAAAAACAGTTTTTCTTTAAAAAAAACAACGTTTGGTTGGTTAAAAAAAAAAAATCAGTTTTCTAAAATTAAAAGCAGAAAAACATAAACAAAAAAACCTCACTTTTCTTCCCCTAAAACCATTTTTTTTAAAAGCAGTTTTCTACATCTGTAACCAAACACCTTCTGTTTTTAAAAACTGATTATTTGTACAAGAAACACCAAAATGGATTACTTTAGTTTATAAACAAAAAAAAAACATTACCAAACGCAACGTTATTTTATTAACAAAAATCTATATTCATTTAAAAAAAAGTAGCCCAGATAGCCAATCTTTGGTGAAAGAAAGAAAACCCTAGTGTTATGGGCCTTTTGTTCTCAATTGACATATAACATGGATATTCCTCCCCATCATGTCAAATTTTTATTTATGTTCTTTTGTTTTAAATAAAGACACCAAGGTCGATGAGAATCAAACCTACAACACTAACAATTAACGTTTACTTTGTACATATGAGTGTAAGTACGGTATTAATATCAGGTATTTGCCACGCCTTATGATGTAAACCTAAGTCGCATTTGCCATCTATTTTAATACTCTTACCAATGATGGATGTGTGAAAGCTCGAGAAATGGGATTAGTAGTCGTGTCCATTACCTTCCCCTCGTTTTCCTCATCATTTCCATTTATAATACTTCTATATTTGGCCTTTGATTGATTGATTTTAACCCAATAATGATTAATAGTCAATTAATCAGTCAGCCCGATTCAATAACAAAGCCCAATCCATAAAAGTAATCCCGGCCCACATAAAAATCAGCTAAAATTACCTAATTAGATAATTAGTTTCTTAGGGAAGAATTAACTGAAATTCTATCTTAATCGGATTATAATTCGATCCAAACTCTAAAAACCTATCAGAATAAAACTCAAACTGCGTAAACGACTGAAAAGAACAGACCAGGAGAAGTTCGGGTCCCGCACGCTACGTCGGCAGCCGCACAAGCTGCCACGTGACAGTGTGGGACCTGCACGACGCGTGCTGCGGAGGCCCTTTCCTATCCGATTTTCTTCATGTTTTTTCCTTTGGTCGACTCCCCCCTATAAATACCCCCCTAGCTCGCCATCATTCACCGCACCGCATTTGATGAATGCATTCTCTCCTCCCTCTCTCACCTAGTCTAGCCTAATTAACTTAAAAGCAACTCTCTCTAAGCCCCGTTCCGCGGTAATTTCACGATACATCACCTAAACTAAGCATAATTAAACAACCTAGCACCCTAATAATTTTGCACCTAGCCTTAGTTCATAGTAAGGGTCTTACTATAGATGTGAAACCCCGTATTTATAAATTATTTTATAAATATTTTATAAATGCTTTAAATGAATTTTATTAAATGGTGAGATTAATTTTATAATCTTACGGTTTTAATTGTTTATGGAAAG
>ONZK01002237.1:1632-20608 GCA_900322385.1 Pharnaceum exiguum | reverse complement strand
TTCATTTCCCTTAGACCGGGGCCCCTGTTCCTACAGGTACAATTTGGATTTGTTTGTGACGAACATGTTAAATCAAAATGTCTACCATCAGAGGCTATGAAGAAAAAACAATGAACTACTCACTAAAAGAGCTCTATCTAAAATTTACAAAGACACTGTGAACGTACGTCAGAAGATACAACGTACGTCAGAAGATATATTTGTTTTTTTAAACGTCATTTTGGGTTTATTCACTTTTTTACTAAAAATGAAGGGAAAAAAGATTTGGTTTGGCTGATAATTAATTTTGTGATATCAAATTAAACCTAAATAAAACCATATTAGACAATACTTGCTTGTGTCACTTGCCTAATGTGCGAATTACTTTCATATACAACCTCATTGTGGGAATCGAAATAACTCAGTAAGTATATATCTTGGTGCATGTGCTCAAGTAAACTATCTATTCAAGATAGTGATTTTGCCTTGTAGAGAAGATTATTGTGAAAAATGGAACTTGGAGTTCTAGACATCTATCATACAGTGCCAGACTTGTTCTTGTTAATTATGTGCTTGTGAGCTTATTCTCCTATTGGACTTCTATATTTATTATCCGTAATAATATACTGAATCTGATGATACCTATGTGTAGAGATTTTCTATGGAATGGTAAATTAGCAGTAGGGACACTCCCACAATGGTGTACCATCTCGTGTGTCAATTCAATCTGAGTCATTCATGATTTGTTAATGCATTTAAAATAAAATGCATTTAAAAATCACGTACGGTCGAGATTAATTAAGTAGTACTTAATTTGCAATGTGTGGAATGTGGCTCTTAAGGCAGATGTATTATGGATAAGGTGGATAGATCATGTATACATCAAAGCGAGCTCCTAGTGGGACTATTTATCCTTGAACGATGCAAGTTGGTCTTTGAAGAAAAATTTGCAATGTCTAAGCAAAAATGAAGGCTGGATTCTATGCAAACAAATGGAACCACAACAAGGATAGATTGTACTTATACCCGGTGGAAATTTACCTGACCCAAAAATGACCGAAACCAAAAAACTCCATAAAGTTAGGGATTGACCTGACCCCACCGAAATGACTCGTTTGTTCAATAAGATATGGAAATTTACCATTTTAGGTACCTGACCTATACCATAATACCAAACTGGGGTCCAAAGTATTCAATATGTCAAAGACAGTACCTGTACTTTTGAACGTTGTACCAAAATGGGATTTGAGTAATTTTGCACGCATGATTTGTCTGCATGATTGAGCTGAAGATAAACTTCGAAAGAGAGACAAAGAGAGAATAGAGTGGAAGAGAGATAGTGTGTTTAAGTGGGATTAGGTTTTATTAGGATAAGAACATATTTTATGGAGGGAAGTATTTTTTCCCTTTTGTTTCCTTGTTTTCGGGGGGTATGTAATATTGCTGGCAAATCCTGCATGCAAAATTACTCAAATAACCCTAACTTGGTCAATTTCTGTGATGGAAAACTGCTTGGGGTCCTATTTTGGTACAACGTTCAAAAGCGCAGGTACTGTGTTTGACATATTGAATACTTTGGACCCCAATTTGGTATTATAATATAGGTCAGGTACCCAAAATGGTAAATTTCCATAAAAGATTCATAAATAGAAATTTTACAATTTCAATTTCAACAAACATAATATAATAATGAATAAATTTTAATAAAAAATATTTTTATCGAATAAAAAAATGTGCAAACCCGCTGGGTGAAACCCGACCCGAACCCATTACGAACCAAAAATCTCAAACCCAAAATGATCGAACCCGAAAACTACCGAAGGAGAAACCCCACAGACCGATCTGATTGCCATGATTGTACTCAGTTAAGAGTGCATACCAATGATACAACCTCAAAGGTCAGTGGTTCCCTGGCAACAGAGAGTGTGGAATAGGTATAATGTGCCTAAAGAGAGCTTCATATTTTGGTTGTTCATGTTGGACAGATTTCAAACATGCAACAAAGAGTGTGAAATAGGTATAATGTGCCTAAATTTCGGCCGTGCGGACATTTGTAGCTGTAGGCCCAACACATGGAGAGGAGACAATAATCACAGATGCGCCTCTAGGGGTTCCATCCAAAAACCAATTAGCAATAGGAGGAGTAAACCTTTAGGCCTTCATACAGATAATATCTCTACGCTCTCTTCAATGTGGGAGACATTCCCAATACTCCCCCGCACTCGAATAGCACTATAAATGGGTCCATTTGAGTGGACTATCACACCTGGGCATGAACTTCAGGCACGCATATCATCTGGGTGGGATTGTTTTAAATGGGGGAGGGGCCCATGATCAACTCGCTATGATACCATGTTAAACTTTGTCCGCTCAGACACTTGCAATAACCCCATATGGGCCCGTACGGGTTACATCCTGAAACCAATTGGCCTAACAATAGTAGGAGTAACCCTTTATGTATGCCTTTATACAGACAATATCTCTACGCTTTCTTCAATGTGGGAGACATTGAAACAACTGATCACTTATTTTTCAAACCAAGTTTAGTGTGTTGTGTTAGCAGATATGGAACAAGGTCATGATGATATCAATCAGATGAAAAACTGTAAAGTATGTATGGAGGTATTTAGAAAGGTAAACAAAAAAGCAACGACTTAGAAGGAAAGCGAGCATGAATGCGTTGAATTATTGTATATTGCAAAGTGGAAATGTTGTTGTACGGGAACAAAGAGTTACTAATCCAAAAGTATTGCAATGAAACAAAATTTGTAATTAGATTTAGAATTCGAAGTGCATTGTCGAATGAAGACTTTACTAAGCATTGTATTTGGCTTGGAAATTTAGTTGATTAAAATTAGTAGGCTTGGGGAGCCGCCCTTTCTAAAAAGTACCCTCTTCCTTGTTAATTCTTGTAAAGACTACTTTTATAGTTTGTGTTGTTGTTTGAAAATATATCTACTTATTTACCAAAAAAAAAAAATTACTCAATAAGTAAAGTATCATTACCGGGCAAATTCCGTACACCTAAGGTGTACCACTCCACCATACAGTTTAAGTGTAATTTTTACTCTTACAATAAGAAATAGATTGATATAACCCAAAAAACACTTTATAATTCTCCACTAAGATTCAGTAATGAATGTGGAAGGGTGACTAATTGCAGTTTTTTTTATAAGATTAGTGATGGTTGAGATAAATTAGTAAAATTCTTGTAGTAGATCGAGAGAGTTTTGTATTGAAAATGGGTATTTTTTGTGTTGAAAATGAATATAACTTCTCCCATTTCCGTAGTAAGCTTGGTGTCGAGTGATTAAAGAAATCGATTTTTTTTTTTTTTGTGTCAAAAGAAAGAGATATTTTAAATTCTATGATTATTTTATAATCAATACACATTAACTAAAATGACCATCAATTGTATTCCGCAAAATCTCACATTATAGAAACCCCAATTAAAAGAGAGTGTCAACTTTAAGCACACGTAAATACAGTAAGGATAACCGAGCAATACGATCCCCATAATCATCTCCCATCAAAGGTATAATATGGGTTATGATCATTACACTCATGCTCCACAGAAGCAAAGCAAAACCACACACTCATGCAAATAGACACAATAATGTCCCAAAAAAAAAAGATAATAAAAGGGCGATGAAACCCAATTATCAGCACGCGAGAGCTAGTTCATCTCTTTGGTACCGTAAAATAGAACAAAGAGACCTTTTTTTCTTTTTCTTGTTTTTATATTTGTACTTAGGATCCTATAATAATATTGGACGTCCTTTGCCTCTTAGCAGTACCAGAATCATCTCCACCGCCGGATTTCTCAACCACAGCTTTCAAGGCTTCTTGAATTGTGCTTATTGAACATTGCGGTTGTTGATCATCATCATGTTCTTGGTCATCGGACCTCGGTTCTTGCGTGATGAACAGAACGTTCTTAACCCTCCCACCAAGAGTAGTGATCTCAGCCTTAAGAGTCCTCAACCTAAGTGATTTTAAGGCCTTAATCAAATCGGGTAACAAGTCGGTCCGATCATCGCAGCACAACGAGGCCTTGATAATCAACTTTCCATCCTCACCTTCAGATGTTGCGTCCACCGTAAGCTCGTCTGTTTCGGTGGGCACCGTGCTCGTTTCGGATATGATAGAGGTTTGCCTACGGAGCTCCTTCACATGCTGGATGACCTCGGCTAACAAAGATGCCTTGTCAGTCTGCAGCGCAATAGAATTTGAGACACTTGAGTTAACAAAAATGGCAACATATATATATCATATCGCTAATAGTCTCAAGTCAATTGGGGACGGCGAGCATTATCAAACGCGAGACATTCCCCCTCCCGAAAGATTATGTGACACTTAAAATAATTAAAGTAAAAAATTAAGTTTGATGAATGTAAAAAACATTTACTCCCTAGCTAATTCTCTTTCAGCTGATTTTTATTTTGATTAGTAACGAGAGACGAATAGCTAGCGGAGACAGCAAAAGCGAAGAGAGAATGCTTTAAGATTGACTAGGCATGACGAGAAATTAAAGTTTCATGGAAGTGTTTGTTAGTGTTTTCATTGCCTTTATCAGCGACGTGTACATTTATCCTTTTTGGCTCATTTTGTCTTTCCTTAAGACAAATCTACTAACTGAACCCACGCCTCCAACACACGCAAATAAGTACAAATGTGATTACAGCACTAAGCTTGGAACTACATCTGACGACTTATCTAAGTACACAATCTACAAAAGATATCCCTAAACAATTAATAGTCTATAGGCGTGATCATGTTTTAAATATTATTTCTGCAAAGATCACACACCAACCAACGTAATATGTGATCACCATCAAAAACCCTTGCCAATTTTCTGTATCTTCAAACATCTCTTTACTAGCTAGGAGCCTCATCTATTTAGCAACTGGATGCCAACATATGTACGTAGATCTCGCTCACATGAAATAGTACTGCCCAGATCAGCGTCGTACACGACTTAACGTAACAGGAAAAAACACAAAAAAAAAGAAGAGAAAGAACACTTAGTAACTTATTAGAGTTGTCTAGAACACAAACGAAGTATTAGGGTTAAATACCTTGGTTGTGCTGGGCAACAAGCTCCTCAGCTTAGCCAGGTGGTTATTAATTCTTTCACGACGTCTTCTCTCAGCCTCACTATGGCTCTTGGAAGCAGCTAAAGCCTTAGCATCCATAATTTCCTGCGCAGTCATCTTGTTAAGCTCAGCTTGGAGGCCAAAAGGAGCCGATGCCATGGCATCGGAAAGAAGGCCATCGTAAGCGAATTGGAGAGAGGAAGAAGAGGATGGTCTTCTGGTGAACAGACCACCGTAAGGAGAGAGAAATGGATCGTTGAAAGAGTGTATCGAAGGAGCAAGAGTCCATGGAAGAAGCTGCGGCTGTGGGACTGGAGGAGGGCCAAGATCGGGAAAAATCAATCCTGCCCTTGCTCCGAATGGGTCGTAGCTTGTTGTTGCTTGGTATTGTTGCATTTCGAAACTTTGGATTGTGTTGACGGGACAGATATTATTATCAGTGTCAGTATTATTAGTTTGTTGTTCTTGTTCTTGATGATTTTCAGTGTTTGTTTGCTGATCGGTGCTGCTCATGAAATGAAGAGAAAGAGGGTTCACTTTCCTATAGGGTGGAAGAGGAAAGGGTGAACAAAGAAGAAAGGGTATAGAAAGAAGGAAACATCTTACTTGATGGGTGTTGGGTATTGTCTCTTTTAGCAGAAAGGATGTCTTGTTTATATATAATCGAACTCCTCTCACTAGGAATACCTTTTTCCTTTTCTTCTTTTAAGCTTATTTTTTTAGTAGCCTCTGTCAACTAAGCTTTCCCTTTCGATCGTGGTTTTGTTGTTATCTTTTTGGTCTCTCCCACTCTCTCGTGCATGATCATTCTTGCTCTCTCCTGGGCAGTGGGCAGTCCCCTCTCTAGATATATAGTGTTGAACCTTTAGCTAGCTATCTAGCAGTCTAGCACTCATAATACACACCTTTCCTTTCTCCTTACGGCATTCTATCTCTGTCTTTCTCCTTGTCAAAATTGTGAAGGTATCCTTTCATTTGGTCACCATATATATTGGAAAGAATATGGAGTTTATTGCTTAGTGACTGCTGCTATGGTTCAAAAATGCACTAAGACTATATTCAATTTATTGTAGTTATATAGGTAAAACAAACTTAATATTAATGTCTAAATTCTTGCTTCTGCCGTGAGCTATAATCCATATATATATATACTCATTATATGAAAACTTTTGAACTTTCAAAAAGGTGATAATCAGGAAGTAAGCATGTAGTATAATGTATCGTGTTGATAATAATCGGAAGTCCCGAACGAGAGAGAGACCCCATCTCCGATAATCTACTACTACAGTGCATATATTTGTTGATGTATATGCTAGCTACATGGCATTTGCTATATCATCTACTTAGGTTTCCAACAGGCAGCCACAAGAAGCATTTTAGTGATTCTGATTTAAATTTTGTCGGGGGAATTGAAGTCCAAAAATGAGAACACAGAAACAGAACCGAGAATGTCGACCGACCAAAAGACCTAAAAGGCCAAAAGGTAAAGGCTAAGGCCTGCTAAGGGAATAGAAAGGTGGCTCACTCCTCATGATAAAAGGCACCCCTGTTTTTAATAGTTTTTACTTGTGTGAATTTCAGTGGTTTATTTTCATACTCTCCTTTATGTTTTCTATTTTCTCCTCTAATCAAGCCAGTTTACAAATGAATTACAAGACCTCGCAAAGAATTTTTTTTTTTGGTTCATCAGTTTGTTAGAAATTGTTGTCATTCATTTTGTTTGTTCTACTTTTCTCAGCATACCATCTAGACCTGGTAATTGGGTTGAGCGGTTCGGATTCGAGTTGTTTCGGTGTTGGGTCGGTTGATAGCAACTTTATGGTTGATTTCGGATCGAAGTGGGCGAGATTTTTTGTAGGTCTAACAAATTAGTTGGTTCGTGTCAACATTTAGCTCGGACTTAACCATGTCGGATTAATCCGATCAGGTCGTCAGATTTCTTTGGGTTTGGATATCAATTGGGTATGTCTCGAATCAGATCGGATTTGGGTCCGAGTTTTACAAGCTCCGTTTTCAATTAGGTTGAATTAATTTGGTTTTAGGTAATTTTTGTTGCATAAATTTTGACATTTGTGGTCAAAATTAAACACGTCCAATAACAAAAGGCAATATCTTATTGCTCGGTCTCATTCACTGTTTTATCCGGAGATGAGATAAACCTATTCATTTAATTGCATGTCTGTTATTTATGTTTATTATATATGCAATGGTATACTTTGGGCCCATTTTTAGAGCTTAACTTTACTGACTGAAATGAGTAAAAGTGAACCGATCGAACAAGGGAAAAGAATTTTTTTGTTTAATTGTTTTAACACTTGATCAAACACTTATCAAAACCCTATCAAGATTAGTTTATGAAACTATATAGTGAGACATTTCCAATGATATACTATTAAATACGAATGGATATGGGCATTTCTCCGCATTGTTCATTTAGGGCCACGTGAGTTATTTATAATCAATGGAACTTCCCACTCATTTACTAGTTAGGCCTTGTTTGGTAGGAGAGAGTTTAGCATTAATGTTTAATATTTGTAGTTATAAGAGCATTTTTGACCGGTCAAAAATACTCTTTGCCATGTTTGGTAAAGAGTAGTTTTGAGGGTCCAAAATACTGTTAACAACAACTTTTTCACTATTCATCAACAAGCTGCTCACTACTAACTACTAACCGCTAACTACTCATACTTTCTCCCAAACAAGGCGAGTTTTGAGATTGAATCAATAATTCTAGGTTGTGGAACGTAACACTTACATGTTATTGGGTTTATGGTAGTAGACTTCCCAATTTTTCAATGCAGGTATAAAGCGGTTCTCACAAATCTACTAAGTGGGTCATTTTGGAAACAGTCTCCCGATTTTTTAAATCGGGGTATGGCTCCGTACATCAGACTCCCTCAATACTCAATTTGAGATGAGATTAGACTGAGATTATTGTTATTGCTGTTGTATTAGACTTCCCAGTTCGACCGATTTAGATTCAGGTTCAATTGTTTTTAGTCAGGTCGTTTGGGTAAGGTTGGTTTTGAGTTGAATGTTTTCGAGTTAGGCTGCTTTATTTCGGGCAAATTTTGCGGGTCAAAGAAATATAATAAAGCAATTTAAATGAATAACAATTAATAAAACCATCGAAATCTAATACGAAGTAAAATAATTTAAACATACTGTAATATTTTATTAAATAAACTATTAATTATAATTACTTTTATATCATCATGTTACTTTTCGGGTCAATTAGGTCGGTTAGGGTTGACCCCAACTCTATCCAATAAATTTACTGGTTTAAGTGTTCGGATTAAATTGGGTTTCGGGGTTTAAATCCCTTGACTAAGGCAAAAAAAAAAAAGCGGTTCGGCTTCCGGTCGGCTTGACATTTGATAGATCTAGTATCAGGTGATGGTCTTGACTTATTTTTCTATTGAGTCCACGCGCGTGTCACGTCCCATAATAGGCCTTGACGCCTTGCTGTTTGTTTACACTGATGCTGTGTTTTGTTAATCGGTAGTGTTAAAGTTTAATTTTTTTCAATTCAGTGCAGTTTTAGTCATAATTTTAACTGACTTTAGATTTGTTTTTAGTTAATTCAGATCTTTCCAAACAACCAAAACACACTCTTACTGCCCAATGGCCCTTTGTGTAAGGGGGAGTGAGTGCTAGAGTGGAGTTTGTCACATTATTCATTTGGAATCTATATAATTCATTATTATAACCAAAAGAACCACTACATTCATTAACAATTAGTTTAATTTGGCTTGAACCTTTTTTGAATTGTAAACAGCCATACTTGCTATTTGTTGTATTTATAATTTTTTTACTCGTATCTATCTTCAGGACTACATCTCTGTCGTTATTACGTTTATATTTTCTACAGGAGTTTTTTTTTTTTTTTTGAGGGGATATTTTCTACAGGAGTATATCTTAAAAAAATGGTTCCATCTTGTTTTATAGATTTTTTTAAAAACACTAACATCAAGATAATTTAAAAGTTTAAAACTACCGATGGTATTATTATCGAGTTGGCCAATTTGCTTAAACGAATTCGTTTTACACTGCTACTACTACGGACCTCTTCATAAGTGGTCAAGCAAGCAGAGTCCCCACGCTCTTCCAGAGACTCTCTTCTCTCTCTACTTGCGACCTATTCCACGCCAACGCCATCCTTTCTGTTTCCCCAAGAGCCTCATGTAATCATTGTGTCTTGGAACACACTCCTCCTCCTCAGCTGTTTCACTCTCTCGGTTTCAGTTACGTACCTGCACTACTTTCACTGGGCTGCCGTTTGGAATTTACGCCTTTTGGATATTCCAAGACAAATTTAACTTAGGTACTCTTCACTTCTCCAATGTAGATTACTACGCGAGTATGGTGTATTGTATTGTCTACAATCGCTATCCGTCAATTTACCATGTACTCCGTAGCTAATTTGTTACTCCCTCTCATTCAAAATAAGTGTCATCCTCCACTCATGCAAACATATTAAGGATGTAGTTTAAATTTCAAATTTAACCCTATTAATTTCAACAACTATTCCCAATATGTGACTAAGTTTATACAATTCCAACACTTATATTGGAAATTGGTAAGGGCAAATTTGGCAAAAATTATACAATGAAATGTGAGAATGACACTTATTTTGGATCAAATATTTTTTTCTAGGATGACACTTATTTTGGATCCGAGGGAGTAGAAGAGCAGTACTGCAGTAGAACGAACTAATTTACTCCCTCTATCCCCAATTAAGTGTCACATTTGGCCAAAAAATTTGTCCACAAAATTATGTCACATTTGATAAACTAGAATTTAATTTTAGTAACAAATCCCCTTTATACCCAAATTAATTACAAAAACATTTGTGTGACACCGTCTCACACTTACGTTAGTGTGAGACGGGTCTGGCCAAATGAGCCAAAAAAAAAAATACTTTTTCTCAATATTTTTTTCAATTATATACAAATGAATAATTACCCCCATACAACTGAAAAATGACCCAAATAGAACTGAATAATGACCCCCTAGAAATGAATAATGAACCCCCTAGAAAAAATGTATAACAAGTTAAAACTGAAAAAAATGACTCCCATACAACTGAAAAATGACCCCCTAAAATGAATAATGAACCCCTAGAAAAAATGTATAACAAGTTAAAACTGAAAAATGACCCCCATATAACTGAAAAATGACCCCGATAGAACTGAATAATGACCCCATACAACTAAATAATGACCCCCTAGAAAAAATGTATAACAAGTTAAAACTGAAAAAGGACCCCTATACAACTGAAAAATGACCCCAATAGAACTGAATAATGACCCTCCTAGAAATGAATAATGAACCCCCTAAAAAAAATGTACAACAAGTTAAAACTGAAAAATGATGCCCATACAATTGAAAAATGACCCCGATAGAACTGAATAATGATCCCTGTACAACTGAAAAATGACTCAAATACAACTGAAAATGAGCCCATACAATTGAATAATGAACCCCCTAGAAAAGAATAATGAACCCCCTAGAAAAAATGTAGTATAACTTAAAACTGAAAAATGACCCCTATACAACTGAAAAATGACCCTGATAGAACTGAATAATGATCCCTGTACAACTGAAAAGCGACCCATAGTAAAAAAAAAACTCCGTCTCACACTAAGGTTGAAAATTGAAAATGACCCCATACAATTATTTGTGTATTAATTAAGGTTGAAAATTGAAATAATAACATATTTAATAGGGATAATGTTGGAAAGAACATACTTTAATTTGACTAATACCCTAATTTATTGATGTTTTCTTAATATGTGTGTTTTGGTCAAAAGTGACACTCAATTGGGGACGGAGAGAGTATTTATTTTGTGGTTAGAGTGTCCTTTGAATTCATTTCCTTTTTAATTTTATCTCCCTATACTATAGTTTGAACATTCAATAAATGCATTCTGGGTACACAAAAAAAAAACAAGAAAAGAAAACAACGCAATAGTCACCCCTGGCAAATTAAAATCAATACTTAGGGAGGTGGAAAGAACTAAAAAGAAAAACATTTGACATAATCACATAATATTATAGGGTATTCACACTTCACACCGAAGAGCGGATTGAGATATCAAGTTCTTAGATATACCATGTGTAAATCTACACTCGTGATTACTTACAACGAGTGCTTTTTGTTAACAAATTATAATATACACCTCATTAGCCTTTATCTAATTATTAGTCATGATTCATATACACATGTGTACAAAAGACTTATTGAAATATATATAATTACCACAAACCCAATCATACTAAAAAAAAGTTCTATTTTTCTTATCGGTAAGCAAATAATGTCCTAATTTAGAATAAGTATAAAAACTCTCTTTAATTTTAAATGAATTCACTAAATTTTGTTTTCTAGTTAATCAAAATTCAGTTGACCTCATTGTACCTATATAGTTAAAAATAATCTTTTAACTTGTTTCAGAGTTTTCCCGGTGATTATGTCATAACAGCAATGAAATAATGTGTTTTATAGAGTATTTTGACACCATTCTTCATGACTTAGTTATAAATATTTTCAATTAAGCTCTACAACATTTGTGTAATGGTGAATTTTTGTTGGGTCTTCTTTAGTAAACCTAATCTCTATTGAATTGAAAATTAATGAATGTGTAAATTTTTTAACTATAATAAAGCAGAACTTAAATAGAAGAAAAAAACTACTACAAAACCGGAAAAAACAAAACTAAAGTGTTACATCAAGTGAAAAAAAAACAGTTTAATGTTTATTTAAGATTATTCTTTTCCACATTTTATAAATGCACATCCATTATAAAGCTTATACATTTGCAGTTAGTAGAGATTTTTACATGGGAGAAGGGATTCAAACCTAGGACCCAGTGCATGTACAGCCTTAGTGTCTACCATTAGTCCATAACCTCCTCGTCAAATTCTCAGTTAGTTAAATATTAAAACATAACTCCTAGATTAAGAGGTAGGGGTTGTCCTCTGTCATTTATCAAATGACTGGAGAACTCATGTTCTTATCCCAAATTGTGTTTTAAAAGGAAATGGCAGGGTTTTAAGGGAATTGAAACAAAAGACCATTGGCACACTAAGTTTTTCATGCTTAAAATCCTCTTGTCTTCTTGTGCACTAGGAAGATATTCCTAGCATTTGGCATAATGTTTGGAAGATGGGTGCCCCATTTAGGCTATTCAATAATGTCCTGCGTTGTTTAACAAAATGATTATATGGGGTTATCCCATTTGTTGAAATAATAGCTTCAAGATATATAGGACAATTCTAGCCACAATAATCTTATTTGTGGGTAAAAGAGAGAAGGAAAATCCACTTGAGTTCATGTAGAATGGAAGAAATTAAAGTTCACTAGAAGAGAAATGAATGTCTATGACCTAAAAACCATAACAAGCGGTAAGCAGGATTTCAGATCTATGAGGGCCAATGTATAAATACCAAAATGTCAAAAAATTCATAATAAAACATTGTATAACCTTTCTTCAAAGAAAATCATCAATAATAGCAGTGTCTAAACTAATATTTTTAACAACTTTTCTCTTTTAACTAGATTATTTCGAAGCATCTCATCCTTTATATTGGTCTTTGGCTTAGAATTACGATTGTCGTAGAGGAAAATGCTCACTCAGATGTTGCAAATGAAACAAGAAGAGCCAACATAAGACGAATTAATGGATCAGCAAGGGGATATGATGTAGCCAAACCACATTCCGTCAACCCCTTGCAAATTTGGATGTGATAAAGTGGACATATCTAATAACTTATCATCCTTGGAAACCCTCAATTTTGAAAGTGGTAACTTTGAAGGTTGATTTTTCTCATGCTCCTGAAAGTCTCGGGAGTAATGCTAGCTTGTTAAGCGATTGACAAATCTTCTCTACATCAATGGACATAAAACAAGTCTTTTGAGCTAAGGCATACACTTAGAACAAGAAGGTCCACTATGTAAGTGTCAAATATTCTTTTAAACCTTTATTTTAAAAAGTGGTAACTCATATGGAAGTTTCTTTTGAGATGCCCACCACAACTGAAAACCTCGCAGTATAAAACAACAAATAAAGGAGAAGATTTTCCTACCTTTATTACCCATTGGAGATACAAGTCTGCTCAAATGATTGAAACCAATGAAAATTGATACTTCTCATCACCCGATTATGTGAATCCCATCTAGTTAGATATACACTCCACGATCACCCACGACGCACCTCCCTTCACGTCGCACGTCACCCACGCGTGGTCGTCCACGCCCCTCCTCCCGTGTCGTCGTGTCATTGCATGCTATCATGTGTCAAATTACCTAATTGCATGACGAGTCAAGCCTAAATGTATGTCGTGACAACCCGCCTAGGTGTCAAGTTACCCCAAAACCATGTCAATTGCATCAAGTCTACCCTAATTGCATGTCAATATATGTCGTATTAAGCCAATTACATGCCATAGTGTGTCAAGCCAAGGAAAATGTGTGTCAAATTGCCTTACATGCATGTTAAGATTCTTAATTTGTATATCGATTTGAGACCATATACATCCCAAAAATTGTCAACCCAAGTCAAACCTTGTCAAACCTTGTCAAATCAAGTCCACACCTTGTCAAACCAATGTCAAAACACCTCATGACTAGCGTCATTTGCACACCCTACATGCAACGTTAAACACACCGCGTTAGGATGTGTGGATGACGCGTGTCATTCACCCATTTCCGAATCCTGCATGCATGCACCCCTCTCCCCCATATTGCTATGTGTCGAGTCGAGTCTCCCATAAGTCAATGCATCTCCCTTTCCCCGTTCTATGTCGAGTCTATACTTCTCAAAATGAGTGTCACATGCATGCTCCACTACCATCCTTTCACAAAATGCACACACATGCACTTGTCACACACTTTCAAAAAACACAAAATGTTTTCCATGCAAAATGATTTTCAAAACCAAAACCGTTTTCATCAAAACCGACGTTTTCAAAATCCTCAAATTTGTCTCCCATGTAAACAGGAAAGGAAAGAAGCAAGAGCAAAGATCCAAGATGGGAGATACCAGCACTTCATTCCGTCTCATCCACCAACATCCAATTTCCACCACCACGACCACCTACATTTGCCCCACAATACTCACATCCCTTACCACAAATTAACCTATCACCTTACATTTCCTACACTACAAACCCGGAAGAATACGCACCTTGCGAACATTACTTCCAAGAACTAAGCCGGAAGTTGACCAACTTGGCTAATGAGATTCAGTGCCATGAAAATGAAGTAACATGTGTTCAAGAAAATGAGATTGATTACATCCACAACATTGATGTCGACCACCTACCAGTGATCACACTTACCGATGAAGATCTCCCTCTGGAAGGACCTAACCACAACCTATTGGTAGCCATGGGTCGAATCACTAAAAATAACTTGATAAAAGCATAAGTGAGCCAAGCCAATGTTCCCACATTCAAGTCAATTCCATCAAGCCTGGAAGAAGCTTTGGAGATTTTTCTCGAGTACAGAATCTTAAACCGACTTGCACCTACACCCTTTGACCCCATGAAACACAGCATGTATGGGGATTATTGCCAATATAATCAAAGGAATAGGGCATACCACCAACGAATGCCGAGAGTTGGAAAATAACATCATCTGGCTCGTCAACCGAAATGTCATAACTTTGGCAGACTTATATGAACCTCTTAGAGAATTGCACCACTCTACAAAAACGTGTTAAGAATGGGATACCGGCATATATTCCATTGAAAACAATCACAACAATCTTGATCCAGCATCTCTTCTTACAAGTATCCCTTCTGACCCCATAGAAGAAAGGCAAGCTCCATTTGACTTCGCACCACACTCAAACTTACAAGTCAACTCAATCCTCAAGAAGAAAGGGTATTTCCATGGTTTAGCCCTCGGAAGAGATTGCACAGGAATAGCTACCTTTGTCCATCCACCAGTCAATGTTTATCAATTCGGTCTTGGGTACAAACCAACAAAGAAAGAGATCGAAGACGTTTTAGCAAAAGAGAGGAGGAGAAAAGCTAATAAATTACCCATACAGATGTCTCCCTATGAACTTACCTTGAATGGGAAATTTGTGCAAGAGGGAGAATTATATCCATATTACAGATTCCTAGAAAGAACATGCATTGCAAATGAACGAAGGATCCGACCCGGGTTTGACATATTTCATGACTGCTATTTCTTAAATTCAGCAACTTCCGACAAGGCTGAAGAAGACTGGATAAATCACCACCCTGACCACATGTTCGGCCCACTCTTCAATGTGGTGACACAACCAACAGCTATAATGAATGATGATAACATAATGGCGCCTTTTGACGGCAATTTGATCCTACTCTCTTGGTTAGACCCGTCTTTGAAAAAGGAATTGAAAACACTTGGTAAAATAAGTATTCCTAGACAACTTCAGCACGAGATAAATACTCAATCACCATTGGGCATAAGTCTCCTCCAGATAACGACAATGACTCTACTAGCTCCGAAGAAGAAACTCAAGCAACCTCCTTACCTAATCATGATATACCACTTGAAGAATTCTTCGAAAACCTGGCAAAATCTTTAAGCAAGTCCTCGACTAATAAAGGCTAGGTCTACTGCCCCTAGACAGTGCATGAACCTACTGGCTTCAAAATGCACCCATTTTCCTGCTTTAATTTAAATTTCCGATTTACTGCTTTGCGTAAAAAAAAAAGACCTATTAATTCCGAATTTCGGAACTACTGGTTCCTAAAAAACAACAAGAATATTGTGCTACTGGCACATGCTGAACTACGAGTAGTCTGATTCCTTAATTGGATACATAGGCAATTTTTTACAAATGCCCAATTACACCAATACAACCCCATTCCCCATTAACTTTACTTCCAAAATGTCTTATGAATTTTTGCAAAATGTATTTCACATTTATCTAATGTAAAAGCATATTTCATTTACTTCTTTTCACTTCATCATTACTTGTGCATTTTCAAACTCCAATTCACCATTTTTTTTTTTGAGTAAAACTCATATATAAATATATTGTTTCGGTCCTCTCCCAACTTTCCCGAAATAGGTCGGGACTCCGGATGTGGAAAGGGTCCAAAACGGGATTCTTGGAGCCCGCGGATCAGACAAATGGCTTTGAGCTAAGATAGGACGCTTGGATGTTGTTGTTGGGCTTGAGATTGAGGAGCCTAGGAAGTTGACCTCGTCGCCTCGGGTCCGGCCTGAGCTGGATAGTGCCCCTGGGGTGATCTTAGTCCCTGGGGTGAGCTATGTCCCTTGGGTGAGCTGCATCCCCGGGGTGAGCTGAGTTGGAGGTGAGGTGAGATCCTGAGGTACACTTGAACCTGCACTTGGTGACCTGACCTGCGCACAAAGGCTGAGAGCTGGCCCGGGGGGATACCCGGGAACCCCTCTCCGATGCCTAAGTCAGCACGGGGTTCAAGGTTGATTTAAGAGGAAAGAGAGAGAATGATTACTCTGATTTGTGTGGGACTAGTAGCTAACCTCTTTTGGTAGTGTGATGTGACTTGACATGAGATGTCTTGGGATGTGTTTCAATTACCCTCTTGAGTATTGTGCTGCAAGTTATTTATAGCTCTCATGATATGAGGGTATTTCGGTAATTCGACATTACCCTAATTCTGGAAACAACTTTTCTCTTCTTGGACTTGGGCCTTAGGATGGCCTGCTAAGTATTGGACTGCATGGAGTCATTGACTTTATTTGACCAGGGAATGACCCCAGCAAAATGCCCCTCGGTGGTGTAGGCGAGATGTATCTGCTTTGAGGGTGCACCATCAGACTGATATTTGAACTGATTCTTGCTTTACTGTTCGGGTAGGCTCGAACTTCGAGGTGGGAGTTTCTATATATATGGTAACCTCCCGGCCGTTGTTGGCCCATTGCTTAGCTTGTCGAGATTTCAAAAACAATTCTAAGTGTTTGAGAAGTGGTTTCATTTCCTTCCTCGTCGCAACATGTCTTCTTCGGCTTCCCGGAGTCGTCCCGTCGGTCCTCCCAACACTATCAACCCGGAGTTTAGGCAGATGTGTTTTGCTAGGAGGGAGGGCGGTGAACTCCATGCTTACCATCGCATTCCTGAGGAGGTGAAGATTCTGATCCCTAGCTTGACGGATCACGTCTCCAACCCCCCTTCCGGGCATTACACCGTTTTGGTTGAGTCCCTTAGGCTGGGGATGAGACTTCCCCTTCACCCTTTCATACATCAACTCCTTTCCTTCCTCCAACTTGCTCCCTGTCAACTGTCTCCCACCTCTTGGCCGAGGATCATGGGCTTCTTGGTTGCATGCCTTTGCGGTCAGGTGGTGCCTAGTGTCAGGGTCTTTGCTTCTTTGGTAGAAGTAGCCAAGAATGAGGGATGGCTTCGCATCCAAACTAAGAGTGGTTGTTCTTTGGTGAAGGGATCTTGTGATGCGGTGCCTCACTGGAAGTCCCGTTTTCTCTTTGTATCGGAGCCGAGCAAATGCACCTTCGCTTGGGTGAGTAAACGTGAGAACTACCGTGCCCCTAGCATTGCGGAGCTGAGTGGAGGGGAGTTGAGCCTGAGGAGGAGCTTCGACCCAAACATGGAGGATGTTGAGCATACCCAACTTTGGATCCCCGATGTTGAGGACTTGAAGGTCAACCTCCTCCTTAGCGCTTGTGGAGTGGACATGGACATTGGTCAGCAGGATGCATTACGAATTTTGAGGATCGATTTTTACGAACTGGCTGAGAAGTCCAGACTTTTTGATCCATCTTGGTCTCTCGTGGCGATGGATGACGCTGAAGTTCAATTTCTGGGGTCGTTTAGCCGAGGTGATGGACCTAGCAGTTCAATGGCTAGGCTTGGGAGAAGGGTGAAGCGCTTGGCCACAAAACAAGTGGCTTCTGAGCAAGAGAGCGAGGAAGAGCCTTATTATGACTCGCCTCAAGAGGGGTATTCTACCCCCCCTAGGCACTCCTCTTTTACGGGAGACGATCGAGGTCATGGGCATCCTCCCTCTTGGGCGCCTGGCTTAGCTGGGGACCAAGGGTTTTCTTCCAACCCTCGGCACTCCTCTTATGTTGGGGATGGTCTTGAGTATGGGAAGCCCTCGAATTGGGCTCCAGGTTTAGCTAGAGATCAAGGGCCTTCCCCTAACTTGGCCCGATTTTCTTCTCTAGGCACCCCAGCGTATAGTTCATCTCCCCAGAAATCTGGAAACAAGGTGTTAAGTGATAAATTATACATATTATGGCCATTTAATATCTTAGGATTTGCTTTATATTTCATACCTATATGAGATTATTATGAATATTTCGTGTTATAGGTATATTTGAAGAGTTTGATACGATTCGGAGCTAAATGAACAATTCTGGACAGTTTCGCTAACTCATATTGCCGAGGCCATAACTTTCACATCAAACATCCGTTGAAGGTTCCTAAAGAAGCTATGCAAAGCTTATGATGTCCTCTACAACTTTCATGTTCAGAGTTTTGAAAGATGAGATCGTTATCAATGTCTAAATCGAACTTCAAGTCAGTGTCGCACAACAGTTCCTATGAAACAGAACACTGTTCTTCAGCGTGTTCCTTAGATGTGCGTTTTGCCCGTATGGAGATATTTCGTGAGCAATTCTTCCTTGCACTGCAAGCCACGACTTTTACAGCAACTATATTCTTTTCCAAGACTTTCCTAAGGCTAATACAACTAACATGGCAAGGAAACACTAGAAAGAAAGAGTCCTACTGTAAGTACGGTAATTCTACCGGGTATTTGCCACGCCTTATGATGTAAATCTAACTTGACATTTAGTATTTATAGTAAGACTATTTGTTATGACAATTGTTTGAAAGCTTGAGAAACGGGATTAGTAGTCGTGTCCATCACCTTCCCCTCGTCTTCCTGATCATTTC
>ONZK01002236.1:41908-53159 GCA_900322385.1 Pharnaceum exiguum | reverse complement strand
ACCCCCCCCCCCCCCCACCCCGCGATTTTATCCATAAGGAAGCCAAGAACTCAACTCGCCCTCAAATATAGGATGGGCGAACTTATCAAAGACTCGGGTATTGTGTTCCAAAGGCCAAAGTATCCAACAAACCTCATACACAACAAATCCATAACTGAACGTGAACAGACTACAAACTCCATTTTCACCACCAGAAAAACCTATGCCATAGAGTGTACGCCACCTCACAATAAAGGTACAAATAAGTTTTGGTTTCACTACTTGTTTTGCACATAACACAAATAACTGGAGAAAGGAGAATCCAGCCCTTTGACACTTCCGCATATCATCAGATATCCCAAGTTTAGTCTTAAGAATGCCCATTAGCAAGTCCATGCTATTTGCATGCAGATGACATCGATCTACAAAGGTCAACTACAGTCATACATCAGATATTTGTGAGGGATACTTTGATTCAATGACCTAGTTTTTGAATCAAAAAATGCTAGGCAGAGGAGTGTAACTGCCTTATCGTGCTAAGAACAGACCACCAAAGTCATACCAAATGCTTGACCCGTCTAGGCTCCAACAGACCCTAAGAAAGATTTCAATGAAAAATAGAAATTTGATCAGACTCTATAGATATAATTCTTCCTTCTGATGTAATAGATCCTGAAGTTATCAGAACTCCATTTGTATAATTGTTCGAATGTTTAAACATCGCAAGAACACAACAAATGGATTTCAAATGAGAAAAAAATAAGATCAGCAAATGCACATTACCAAAAATATCATACGAAATATCTAACCATAACCAGAACATCAGTTGCTAATGCAAGCACAAGTAAAAGAACAAAAAAAAAATCCCATTTGCAGGGAGGGTGAAGAGGAGGAAACGGATAATACTGATCACAATATCGGATCCATAGTGTGACACATGCAAAGAGTAACAGATTCAGTTTGACATAGCGACTGCCAAACACATATCTACACCTAAAAGCATTCCACAAAATGAATTAAGCAAGATCTAGACAGTAAACAATAGACGTGTTCATTCCTGAATAATCCTAATAGATTGTACAAATAGGGAAAAGTGACTTACAAGTAGGGCATAGTCTAGTAGTATGTTTCTCGCTTCGGGTAAGACGTCCTGAGTTAAATTCTTGGAATGTCCCCACCGATGACAAGTTTGATTTTTCTGGTAAAACAAAATGGCTACATTAGTTATCCTGCGTTCCATGTTTCCATTTTGCACATATCTATTTATCTAGTAGCTTCCACATATGTAGTCATGCAAAGCTGATGGCTCTGAAGACCAATTCTGCCAAAGTCATCCTTCATTTGGTGTCACTATCGTCATTCTGAATACAATGAGCAATACGCTATCAAACTCAAATGATCGTACCAGAAGTTTTTGAAACCATTGTGATTTAGTCCACATCAACCAAAAGTTGAAAGATAATTACTAATTCTTTCAACTTCATAGGCAATAGATGAAAAAAAAGAATCATCAACAACAATATATAAAGAGAGTAAGTTAAATTTATCTCAGGTACATGAGGCTCTGAATATAATCTAAATTCCTTTAGTAAGCCTTCTTTAAAAAGGGGGCTTTTCCACTAAAAACATCAAACATCCAGTTCCATTTTCTTAGTTCTTACTTAAACTGTTTCTTGTTTATACTGCTCGAACCCGGAAACCCTTGTCTGCTTGTCCATGACCAGATCACCCTCCAGTCCTCCCAACTTCTTAATTTCTACAACCTACAGTCTACAAATTATAGCACATCACATATTCACATTTAGTTCTTTTTTTTTATTGTTGTTTATCCTATTCTCCAGTTAGTGAATGATCATTACATTATCAAAATAAAACTAAAGCAACTACCCTGCATGTCTCTTGAAAAGCCAATTTAATTACCAAATAATAAATTAGAAAAAAAATATGAAGCATAATTCAAGCAACAGCATTAACTGTTTATTGGACCGATGGATGATAATCACTGTAATTAATAGGGATCACAATGCATTGAAGATAGCAGTTGTCGTAAACAGGGGAAAATTAACAAGGACACAGTCGTCATTGTAATTAACTAATGATAAAGAATTATCAGGAAAATTACCTTCTAGAAGGTGCCATACTATGAGTCAGAACAAGTGGATCCATGTAATTGCCATACTATGCCATACTATTTTCATATATTGAAAATAAATAACAATAACAAGTGGGTCCATGTAATTGCTTGATTGTAGGTATAAAGGTGGGGATGTGGATTTTAAAACTCACATTTGTACTTTGCTCTTGTAGATCCCAGATTATAGAGATTATACTAGAGTTTAATGATAATACTAGCTCTTATACTCATGAAAATATAAGGGATAAACATGCCCTTAATACTCGCCTACTCGGTAGTTTCTTAACAAATGAAAAACAATCAACAATTCATGAGCTGAGTTGAATTGATTAAAACCAGCTCGTGTACCACTTGTCCTTTTACAACTTCTATTCAGTTCAATTTTAGTTTTGTAAACGCTATAAGTTTTGATCCCGATATCTATTTATAATTATTATTATATCATTAGAAAAGTCTCGACATATGGTTGTATAAACGTACATAATGATAAGGTTTTAATAAGTCTTTTGACTTTTGAGTGCCAAAACAATTAAACAAAAAGTTCAGTTTTTTTTAGTTCAATTCAGTTCAGTTTTATTCAATTCAGTTCATTAAAATTCAACTCTAAAAAACGGGCCTTAATCTCTAAAATAGGGGCCTTAATCTCCATCATGAACGGTTGGTACACTGGAAACCAAAACCCCACTAAGCTAAATCTGCACTGAAAGTCTTTCTTTTGTTAAAAAAAAAAAGAAAATGCACGGGTAATCTGAGCTGTTAAAAGTGAAGTCATATATTCGACATAAAAAAGAACAAAAAAGCCATACGGATTTATAAGATAACGTAGAATGACTAACAGAATCTCAAAAATTTAACATTTGGATCACAAGTGTGAGTTGAAAACGCAAGAAAATGTACAGTGGTGTAAGATTTAGTCTCTCCAGAGCCAAATCTTCGGCTTAATAACGCTGACGAAGTGACGAGTCACAAAAAGGTATGGACCTCGTCACAAAAAGCTATGGACCAGATTCTCAAACGAACAACATATTTCAAAATGATTAAAAGTTTCAAAGAGAGAAAGAGCTACTTCATGATTACGTTACTCTGGCACCTCGTGAATCTCTTGCAATCTTGCAAGCTGAACAATGAACATTTAGAGGCATAGAGCACAAAATAGACTTTTGGAGCCCCATTTTGGTCAAGCATAAGGTGCTACGTAAAGAAACTGTCCAACCAACGTTTATATTACCGGGTTTTTTACATAACATCACAGAGCGCAAACTAGCCGAATTCAGTCACTTCAAACTATTACATCAGCCTGTTAGAGTAAGACATTGCCAGAGTTAGTACCAAAGAGGATGTTTGACTATAATCCTCTTGGTAGCCACAAGGATGTTCGATGACAGAAGAAACTAGGAAAATGCACCCGCAAAAGAACTTCAGAAAAATCTGCCAATCTTCATCTATATATCTGCAGGAAAAATAAATCAACTAAAAATGCTATTTTCTAAATATACCATTACACTCATCCCTCATGAACTTTTCTCTTCTTAACGGAACAGAAAAATGACACACTTGAGCTCCGTTTTTCGACACAGCATATTTCATTTTGCAGCTGGGCCAGTCTCCGGCTCTCCTAGTTCATCCTTTTCATTCAGTCACTCCCACATATAGGTCTCACAAATGAAAGGCAGGTACGAGTGTACGACGGTAGTACTACTACAAGTGTATGACACGCGTTGTAAGAAAGGAAAAACAAAGCCATGTCACCATTGTTTCCATTGCTTATGACGTCATCACAGGTAATATTCAACAACAGCAAAATCCTCAATAGAGAAACATTAAAGCAAAAAACCAACATTCAGAGCATAAAGGTCTGTTTTAAGGTGGAATACGGGCTGACAATCCAAGATATTTCTGTTGATGTGGAAAAGAGCACATTGAAGCGTCAGGAACTATTGATGAGATGACTTACTTGTGGAGAAACTTAGACATATCTACTTGTTTTTTTGATGATATATTTCTTGACAGCCAGGTTGACGGCATGGACTGTCATGTTCTTGACCTACAACAAAACAGACAAAACTAAGTCAGACATTCTCCAAAGAAAGCAAAACACTACCCAACTGCAGTCTGATGCCAACAAAAAATTATTGTAAAAGAGCACATAAGTAAACTATCGCATTGTATAGTGCACATACTGACCTCCAACTTATCTTCTATGGCCCTGTGATTACGAGGGAGAAGCCTGGATTCTTCAGCAAGCCGAATGCATTGATCAACATTCTCAGGTGAGACGAAGTGCAGAGCAACATTAATGCATGACTGACAATGCAGAAACTTTGGTTAATCAAATGGGATACAGAGAAACGGACTTATTAGTTATCAATAACAAATCACCAAAGCCACAAGCATTAAAAGATTCCAAAATCACAACTTGTACTGACTGTATTGAAGACAAAAGAAAAAAAATATGTTCGTATGTGGCCATTTCAATCCTCATCGTCCAGCCATTAGTCCTAATAATGACTAAAGCTCATAGCAGCCTATCTGACAGATTAAAAGAGGCTAATTATGAGTAGAACCCACCCCATGAATTGAAAGGATCCTACCTTCAAGTTCCTAACTTGATAAGGACATCCAGCAGGAATGAAGGCTGCTTCTCCAAGGCTTTGAACAAATGTCCATGGCTCGATACCTAAAAGATACCAGAACAGCAAGGTTAACAGCCAAGTGAACAGTAGAAATGAGATGCAAGAAAAATTTTAAACCTACCAAAGTCCTCCTTCAGCCTTCTTTTGTGCATTACTGTTAAGTAGAATGTCTGATCATGGATAGGATGAATGACCTATCAATTACAAATGAAGTTGAAAGTTAATACTGCCGTATCAAAACAGCTGCATAGGTGAAGTAAATACTAATCCATAAACCCAAAATACTTATTAGTTTTACCAAAACAGCCCAGGGAGCAGGGCTCATGTTGCCTATGTTATACATTTGCTTGAGAATACGACAGACAGCATTATGTTTACCTGCTTTAGTGGATTACAATGAATGTGTCTAAACTCTTGATAATGTTTCCTAAGATACTCTTGTAGCTTAGGCACGTCTTCTCTCCGAAAGATGTCCCACAGAACACCCCCATCCTTATGTTTATCATCGTCAGGTTCTTCGATAATTTCTTCATAAAATTGACAGCCATTTGCCTTTGTATCAGCACCCTCAGTTTGACCATGAAGGCCTACTCCCATACCAACATCTTTACTGCTTTCTGGCAACACAAGGCCAAAGATTTCCCTTTGGTCTTGGGAAAAATGCCTTGCTTTCAGTTCAGAAATACTCTTTCGTGCTCTGGCCTCGAAGGAAGTATCTGAAGAATGTGTTAATATATTCACCTAGTTTCACACGAGAGAGCATCAAACAGAAATTACTCAAGCCTTAAGAGCATCAAGACAGTGAATAAGTACAGACAGCAGAGAAGTTGCCAAACCACGAAACCACTACAATCAGGGGGTAGGAGCGGGGGATCCGCTCAGGATCATTGCTTAGGTATACTGAGTGAGATGCAATGAATCAGAGTATCTAGAATTTCGTGAAATCCCTTCAAATTTCCCTTCAGATATGAAGCAAAATAGGAATCAATTTGACATTTGACTGCATCATACTGTGTTGAACTCTGATACAAGTTTTGGCAGATTTTGTTTCCTGATAGAAAACTTGTGGGAGAATTTGAGGACTTACTATATAAATTATTCCGATAAAAAGATCTAAAGTATAAAATTGATAAGAGTGATAGAATACGCAGACATAAGGTGTTCTATATATCACCTGGAGACTCGCCTACGACAAAACTGCCAAACAGACAAATATGTGCACAGAGCTTACCACATCAGACTTAGCACAGTGAAGCTTGGTAACAGAGTCTCCACGACCCAACTCTTGAAGAAATCCATAGGAAATACAGGTCTTAGGGCCTAAATCTGGCTCTGAAACGTTGTGAGGCAACATAGTTGCAAGGTTCAGAACACCATCTCTGGGATGAGTGTACTCCTTGAATGGCAATGCCCAAAGAAATTCAGCACCGTGGCGTGGCAAGCGCTCCTGAAACTTACTAGCTTTTGGCCAATTTTCCAATTTGAGAATGACAGGGCAGTTGGCAGGATCAAGCTGTGTCCGCGAAAACCCATTAAAGAATTGACGAGTATTGACATCAACCTGCGTAAGATGGTTTGTATCATTAACATGCCCGAAGTATCATGAAACACAACATTTATAAAATGCACTGAGGATGCTGAGTAAATTGGGATCCAACTAGATGACCATAATACCACGAACCCACAGTGGTCCCACACATGATCAGCAATAGACCTTACAGTGTTATGCCATGGACACCTGATACCAACCTACTGAGAAATTCCCTCTCTTTGCAATACCAAACCTGATACCTAGGGATAACATTTCCCAACGTCTTCTCTTTGAGCAGACAGGGAAAAAAATCCTGAAACAAACTATCAGATAGAAGCGAACACAAACAAGCATTCCAAAACACAATCCTTTTTACTCAATTCTTCTTGGTGGACAAAAAGAAAATCCTAGTAGCTCAATCAACATAGATTAAATTGCACGTTACATAGATCCAGGCGACCCCCATATCGGCCCTTACAAATTGTACACAAAATTTTGTTGCATATCTATCAAAGTTTGCTTTTTTACAATTAAAAAAAAAGAGAAAGATAAAAATATTGTCAGACGCTGTACCCAGCAGAGCAATGAACGGAAATGCATATTTGTAATTTCATCACTTCATGGGTCATGGGCTCATGGCTCAACATGTGCTAAACAAGCGTATGATCCAAGGGACAAGTGACTGACCGTAGATGACTTCATCATAAGGATGTGTTCCTATGGCTTGCCGAGTGGGGTGTGTGAGTGTGAGCATTCCTAAGTGGTTCATGCCCTATCCCAACCGAATTTCATCAAGACTAAAGAATAAGTTGTCGTTTATGCACATTAGTTAGGGAGCTAACTTTCATATCAGCTAGACGAGCACTCACCTCACACCAATTCAAGCAATCTATGGGTTGCACATTCAGCATATTAGAATGCTCTGTGTTTTTTATGTTCCGGAACGCACGCCACATGACCATTGGCTCCCAACTTAGACCAGAGGTCGTTTCAAGAACGTGCCTCACAATGACTGGTTCTCCTTGGGCCCAATGCCATTGGAAATGTTTCAGACCTTCATGTTGTAGTTCTCTGGCATCTGGACAGTACAAGCAGTTATGATTAGACCCTTCTCTGGACGCACATTTCCTGACATTACTAGCAACAGACACTGAATCAGAACATGAGCAACCACTGTATGGAGCCTCAGATGAAATCTCGCGTTCAATTTCAGCGGCTATTTTTTCCGCCTTCTCCAATAGCTCTGCTATCCAACCATCTGTACATACCGACTTCAGTTCGAGAATGCTTTGAGCACATCCACCATAGTATTGAGGCGGACATGGTATACTACCATCATCACCTGCCCTCCAATCAGGCTTTGCCTCAGCTGATTTTTTTCTCTCCAACCCAGAAAATCTGCTTCTAGAACTTCTCTTAGAGGCGGTAGGTTTCTCAAGATTTTTCTTTCCAGATGAACTTTCAACCTTGTTTTCTGGCTCCTGTAAGCCATGTAAATACTCAAACCCTCGGTCAACATACTTCACAATCACTTCGTCCTCCTCTCCCTGTAAATGTCCAGCACGCAATTCTCGGCAGCAAGTGAGACACAAGTCATATGAACATTTAGGACAACTTCTGAGGAAATCAACAATTGATGTTTGGCAACTATTGCTGCATGAAATGAGAATCAGATTCACACATCAACTTTTAAAGACCTGAAGAACAATAAGAAGAACAGCAACACTTCTTACGTGGACTACTTACCAATACGCACGCTTATTAGCTTGATAAACTACCTTTTGCAGTCGTATTTCAGAAAGAGGAGCAGCTACAAGAACACAGAGATTAAAAGACTATATTAGAGTAATATGTCGTATTCTATTTTGATGGTGCTACACTGTATAGAAGGAGAAGTTAAAAATTAGTAGCACACAATTCCAGTAATATTGAACTAACATCACCAGGATCCCAATTTCATGAATATCACAAACAAATAGAAGCTACACCAGAAATAGAACAAAACCAAAACTTATTACAGCAAAAGGCCAGAAGCAATAAGAGTTTGTGAAGAATAAAGGGTTGAGGAAACCAGCTATTAATTTCTGTAACAACAAAAAAGGTTATGGATACATTGATCATTTAAAGTGCGAAAACGATGATGTAATACCCTGAATTTTTGCCTCCAACTCCTTTTCTAACATCTGTTCCTCGTTTAATTGCCTAACGAATGGCAAAACATTCGTCAACAGATATTTAGTGAGCTCAAATTCTGCTTCTGTGCTAATCTGGAGTTCTTGCCCCTGAATACACAAACATACCAAACAAAATAAAATTCACAAATATATAAGGAACCATACTCAAGAGCTGCCTCAAATAGTCAAGGCAGATGATCATACTCTGACAGGTATATCCATGCGTAAGCAAGCGGCGCAGTTACAATTCCTAAGGCAGACCGGGCAAGCTTGAGCAATTTTCTCTTCAGTCATCTGGGGATACCTGTTCCAGACGAAGTGCAAAAATTTCTTCACTTCCTTCCTAGTCTTTATATCTTTTTATAACATCCTTCCTAACATCCTTCCTAGTCTTTATATCTTTTGTCAGACAAAATGACCATCAATCACAAGATGCCAATGGACAAATCTCATACAATTTACTGAACAAGTCAAACACACATTCATGCAACAACCATAAGGTTCTGATGCTAAATGAGAGGCACACTAGCAGAGAAGATAGTTGACAAGCAAACAGCTGAGACAGTATTTGTTCACGATTCTCATTCCACTACATCTGACTAATGGCCTTAACACCTGCATTTAAAAGGTTTAAGTAACACAAAAACGACAACAAAACCACACAATATGCTCCAATGCTTTATGAAAAACGAAGAAAAACAAAATAAAACATGAATCGAGGATACGTATCATGTATGCCTTCAAGCCAGACATGATCTCGACACAAAGCATGGTGTTCTAAAAGAAATTGATTATGTTTCAGGCAGCAACCATTGAAGAGAAAGAATACAAGTGACCAAATGTAGCGCCTAGCTCACAAAAATACAACTCCCGAGTCCAACCAGAAGTACTTGTTATGAAAGAACAAGCCACCAAGCATACTAATAGCGTAAAGGAGACCAACCAGCTGTAAATACACGGAAAACAAAACCGTTTGGTTTTACATTTGGTGCACCTCACCACTCTCCCTTTATCATTTCTCTGGCACTGATGGCACATTGTCGAATCGATCTTAATCCCCTGCACAAAATGCATCAAATACACGTTCAAACACCAAAACAGGCAACAACAACAACTTCTAAAAACTTCAATTCAGTTCAGTTAATTTCAGTTTAATTCAGCTCGTTTCTTTCTATAGTAAGAAATTGTGACCTATATCCATTTTGTAGTTCTTTATTTATCGTTTGGTCCCGCCCATTATTAATAGGGTTTTAATAAGTAAATGTGTGTCAAAATAATTAGCAAAAAAAAAACAGTTCAGTTATTAGAAATTCAACTCAATCTCTATAAGCTGAAAAGAACTAGCACATAGCCTTACTCTCAAGACTGATGGTGAAACAAAACAAAATTAATAAAAAAAAAAAAAAACAAGTCACATTATTTATCGACCAAAAAAGAAAAACTACAATACAAAAACCATAATTAAGCACTCACATTCTCATCAAACACTGGCGACCTCTTAATCTTCTCCTTCTCCTTTTCCTTCTCTTTCACACAATGTACCACACTTTCCTCTTCCGCTTCCTCTTCAACATCTCCATCACTATCCGCACCATCATCTACCGTCTTCTTCTTTTTCTTACCCCTCATTTCCTCATCACTTAAATCTTCTTGCACTGAATTTCTTCTTCTTTTATTCGGTGGTAAATGATACTCACACAACTTGAGACCTTCCATCTTAGTCCTCGTACACCGCCAGCTCTTGCCGTTGCTCTTCTCACACCGGTCTTCATCGTTCAGGGGAATAACTGTTTCTAGGGTTTCTATTTTCTTACCTTTTTCTTTTGATTTTTTCTTTTGTCTTACCATGACTGAATTCTCACTGAATTGAGTTGTGGAGAGGTTTTTGTTTCGTCTTGTGTTTATGAGAGGGACAGTGAATTGTGTTGTTGGGGGCTTTGGGGCTGAGGATTTGAATAGGTCCCGCCAAAAGAAAAGATTTATAAAAATAGGAAAGGGAAAGGGAGTCTTCATTGAAAAATGAAAAGTAATAGATTTTTTTTTCAAAATTGTTGGGAATAATCTCTACTTTGTCCGATAGTTCCAAAATAATCCCTACTTCAAAAATTGATGGGAATAATCACTACTTGGACCCTCATAGCCCAAAACGATCTAATTAAGTTTTACAACGATTTTTTTGCTTAAATAAACCTTGCCTGAAGCCATCACTAGTACAGGAAACCGCAGTAACATCTGGTTTAAAGCATTCCCACGTCCGGTCCGGTCCAATCGAGGCCGGACGCTCTAACTCTGGACGTATGAAGGTCGAAAACTTTTACGTCCGACCGACCAGACGTAAGTAATATATATTACTTACGTCCGGCTATAAAAATATCCCAGACGTAAGTACATACTACTCACGTCTGGTTAATATTCAAGTCGGACGTAAGTAGTTCATTACTTACGTCCGGTTTAAACAATAACCAGACGTAAGTAATGATCACCAGACGTGAGTGTTTATTACTTACGTCTGGTTATTGTTTAAACCGGATGTAAGTAGTCTCCACTCACGTCTGGTTAAAATTTTTTTACGCTCAATTGCTGTCGGTAAACTATATTATCATACACAGTTGCACACCAAATTCAAATTCAAATCTCTTATCATACACAGGTACACACGAAATTGGATAAATCCATTAATAATATATAAATCCAGTCATCAACATTACATCACTTGTCCAATGTCACCAACTAATTATTGAGCCATAAAAAAACTAATCATGTCATAATTTGGGCAATACTTCATCAACATAATACGATC
>ONZK01002236.1:10566-27074 GCA_900322385.1 Pharnaceum exiguum | reverse complement strand
TACTCATTTGTATACCCTGATATTACAATTGTATATGCATTGTGTCTTATTTGTATATGTCAGTCATGCACATATACAAATAGACTTTATGCATATACAAATCGTGATATGATGGTACACAATTAGTAATATACAAATGCGAATTCATATAAGTTAACAAATATACAATTTGAAGCTACATGATGTACACATATAAGATAGTAATATACAAATAAGTTGTTCCATTAAGTGAACAAATATACAAAAGAGAACTAAATGATATACAAATATGAGATACTAATATACAAAATGTTTGAAAGCAAAAAAAAAAAAATTTAATTAATTTTTCTTTAGTGGCGGGGACCATTGTTATAAGTGTATTGTGCATATACTCGTTATGGGTGAAGCATTGCTCCTATAATCGTTGCAAACATAACCGCGCTTGGTGTAGTTCCACCTAAATTATGAATACTTATTAATGAATACTAAGTATTCATCATTTTTAATAAATAAGAAAAAAAACAACAATAACCGCTTAAGATGTTTAGAAAATTTCAAAAGAACAATACAATATTAGTGATATACCTCGAATAAGGGAAAGGAAATAAGTCTATTGGGCTATCTAGAAGAATTTGAGCAAAACTTAGCATAGTGAAAATTTAAAGTAATATATAAAAATTTATGTGACGCGTTTTACTATGGGATGGGGTGAATAATGAGCACTCAAGATGTCATTAATCAACCTTTTTCTATCATTAATACCCAGTCTAATATTATACGAAATGGGTTTACACAAACTTTTCTCATATGATCAAACAACCATCTCAATTGCTTATCAAGAGTAATAAAATTTACCATTTGGTCTCAAAAAAAAAAAAAAAAATATACCATTTTAGTTGATAACAAAGCCCAAAATATAGCATATTAATTATGAAAAAAAATATGTGAACCCGTTTCATATATAAGACTGGGTATTAATTACCCCTCGACTACACAATAATGATACCTCGGCTACACAATATTGACCCCATACATAGTCTCATATATGAAACGGATTCAAATAAATTTTTCTCATTAATTATTTTGTTTAAAATTTGTTAGGTAGTTTATCATATGAATAAACTCCCAATATAGCAATATCAATTTTCTGGGTGTTAACAGTATTAAGTTTTTAGAATTAAGTTGAATTTAATTTGTAGATAAATTTTGACTTCAGTTCAATTTTGTACTTGTACAATTTAGTTCCAAATTGCAAAGTTTGGCAGAATTTATTGAACATGTTTTTAAATCAATCTTTCCTTGTTTATGTACGTTTGCCACGATTTCTCAATACCTATGACTAGTATAGATTAATGAATTTGGGAGATCAGCTGATCAGGTATCACAAATTCAAGTATACCATACCATTCATGGTTTCTTTATGAAAGGTAACACAAGGTTTGTTTGCAGCAGAAAATAAATGCATACGATTCCATGCTAGTAGTAGTTAAAGCGGTGTTTTCAAGAAAATGTATATATATAAAACGTCTCTACACGATTACACCTATGTCTCCTCATAATCAAAAATCTATGATCCAACACGTGTAGTCTAACTCATGGGTTGTTAGTACGGTAATCAAGGAAAAGCTCCACAATTTCCTCTGCTTCTCCTTTGGACTCTTTCTCACTCTCCTACGCCTTCATAGCTACGGAGTATTGTTTTTGTTTTGTTTTGTATTTGGTGATCATATTTCGCTCTTAACTATTGTTGTTGGTTCATCTATAACACAACACTTTCTTTTGAAAAAAAACAAACAAACTATGGACACTACTGATGACATAGCAGAGGACATTTCCTTCCAGAGCTTTGAAGATGACTGTAGGCTGCTTCGTAGCCTCCTTAATGATGTTCTTCAGAGAGAAGTTGATTCTCAGTTCATGGAGAAACTTGAACGTGTTAGAATTTTATCTGAGGTTAGGTTAACCCCTGCAGGTTCTTCATTTTTTAAATGTTCTATACTTTTTTTTGGACGATGACTGTTTGCCTTCTAATGCCATCAATCCATCTTTCTCCATTGCATTCATGGCTCGACGAAAGTGCAGGGTGACGTTTTCAAGTTCCGCGTGTCTTTTTTCTGTTACTAGTGTTTATGATCAGTTTACTGAAGTTTAAAAAAGAAGACTTATATGAAGTAATCAACATTAAAAAGTGATATGGCACATCATACATTATAAAAATAAAGTAAGAAGTGGCTGTGGTTCAGTAGTTGTAATAGTGACAAGGATTGATGATCCACGAGGACAATCAAGAATCATGGTGGAGCTTAATTTTTTTGGTTTAATGTGAATTCAAGCGATAACGAAGTTATCTTTATGTGTTTTTTTTTTTGTGGATTAAGATGATTTCATGAAGGCATATATTGTTAGATCTTTTTGGATGACAATAATCAGGCCAAATCAGGGTTTTCTTATAGCCTTCCTTGTAGAATACCAAGAGTTTTGTCAACCTTAACCTTCATAATTTCGATTTCGAAATAAAAACATTCACATTTTCAGGAAAATCTGTTTGCTGTTCATAGTATTAGTATCCTAAAGAACCATGCAAGTAAAACTTGGCAAGACTTCTAAGATTTATTCCAGAGGTCCAAGTTTGAGTCTCCTCAGGGCCACTAACGAGGAAATACCGGTCGTTAACTTCATGGCCCATGGGATTAGTTAGGCGAAGCCTAGATACCCATTTTATCTATAAAAAAAAGTTAAACCTAGTTGAGTTGAAACTTAGTTGTGCATAAACCCATAAGTCACACTGTGACAGGATGTGCATTTGATTTCTATATTCTGTGGACATATTGATGGATTTAGTTTGTATTTCAGAGTGCATGCAACATGAGAGCGACTGGGATGGAGGATGTTGCTGATGGGCTAGAAAAGCAGCTTATATCAGAGTTGTCAAAAATGGGTTTGGAAGAAGCTTTGACGCTTGCTCGAGGATTGAGTCATTATTTGAACTTGTTGGGCATTGCTGAAACACACCACAGGTATGCCACTTTTGGAGACACTATTGATGGTTTTCAAGAACTTGTGACACCAATTTCGCATTTCTGATATTTCTGTGGTCACCTCCTGAAGAATGAGCAAGGAAAAGTTCCATTGAGCAATGAATTTCTCATCTTGTGTTGATTGATTTGTATTTTGTTTTAGAAGTTAACTCGCGTGACTCAGTGTTTTACCCTGAAACTAATCCACGTCATCCTTCATAGGACGTACCATGATCTGGTTGCATCTGATGCTGTTGATTTATGATGTGGAAAAACCTTTTTTTTTTAAAAATATAGTTTGTGTATTTTACAGCAGCGCATCAGGGCCTATTGACTGCTAACCTTACTAATTGCCGTATTCAAAACATGCAGATGAAAAATGATTTGTTCCTTCATAAAATGATTATTGTTTAATTAGACAATTTTGATATGTATGTTTATGTCTGGTCTCTCTTAAGCCAACTGAAAGCTTTCGTGAGCTAGTTTACTAAAAGTCTACTCCCATACAGGTTGCGTAAACAACGAAGCCTCACACAGTTATCAAAATCATGTGATGATACCTTCAGCCAGTTGATACAGGGAGGAGTTTCCCCTGATGACCTTTATAATGCAGTCTGTGAACAGGCAAATCTTCTGCTAGTTTAGCTTGAGTTTTTGGAAGTTATTGAGCTTTTTGAGTCGCAATGAATCTTTTTCTGACATTGTCCATGTACCTAACGCTAATACAGGAGGTAGAGATTGTTCTGACTGCACACCCAACACAGATTAACCGGCGTACTTTACAATACAAGCACATCAGAATAGCTGTAAGTCCTTATGCTGCTCTGATAATGTGACCCACAGCTCGCTCCACTGTCTGTGGCTGTTCTGATTTTTCATGAACTCTTCTGTTTCTTGCAGCACCTTTTGGAGTATAATGACAGACCTGATCTCAGCATTGAAGATCGTGAGATGTTGATTGAAGACCTGGTATTGTGATACATTATCTCCTTGGACTAAGTTTTTTCCCCTATTACTGAAGTGATCTATTGAAAGTTCTGTTAATTCAGGTGAGAGAGATAACTTCAATTTGGCAAACTGATGAGCTCAGGAGGCACAAGCCTACTCCTGTAGATGAGGCTAGGTCTGGTGAGTTTACTTGGTACTGGTACATTTATTCATGAAATTTTGAGCCTGATCCCTAAGCACTCGGGAACTTTATAGGTTTGAATATTGTTGAGCAATCACTTTGGAGAGCTGTCCCTCACTACCTACGCCGCGTTAGTACTGCGTTAAAGAAGGTTTGTTTTATCTGTTACTTCAGTACTTTTTTCTGACTTCTCATGATATCCGTGTGACTTCTCAAGCATACCTTTGATATTATGGATATTTGTGTGTAATCATCCTGTAGCACACTGGGAGAGCACTTCCTTTGACATGTACGCCCATAAAATTTGGATCTTGGATGGGAGGTGATCGAGATGGGAATCCAAATGTAACTTCTACGGTGAGGTTTCCACTTCATTTGTTTTATTTATTTCTGCATTTTCTTCATTATTTGTTGCACATTGTATGTATAACTAAAACTATTTGGTTCTCAAAAAAAAAAAAAAACTCGGTATTCTGGGTTTCCTTTGTTTAGCTAATTGATTGATTGACCCTAAGTGTCCCTGACATACTTGAATTTGCTTTCCATTTTATGTTTATTATTCACTGTACATCATTGCGTTGCCATGTCATGGAAGTAAACGATTTTTGGTTTTCTAACATCTCTGCATCAAACTGTGTATGGTTTGTGCATCCAACAAACTTTGACCTTGCTGACTGCCTTCTCATAAATTGTTCACGTGATTTCAGGTCACACGTGATGTTTCCCTGTTGTCCAGGTGGATGGCTGTGGACCTTTACATTCGTGAAGTCGATAGCCTAAGGTTTGAGCTATCCATGAACCGTTGTAGTGATGCATTACAGAACTTGGCACATGCAATCTTGGAAAAAGGTTTGGCTTGATTACCATCCTTATTGTTTCCCTCTCTTTTGTTGGCTGATATTTCTGCAAAATATTATGCAAATAAAATGCAGCAACATTATTTCGTGTTTGCCTGCCATGTTCATACATACAAGGCATGGGCTCCTGTGCAGCTGCATGATGCAATTTTGAACTGTATATTGGGAGACAGGTAAAAGTGGAAGATCAAGTGACTGTAATTTAACCAACTTCACCAAACCTTTGTAATAGAGGCGTACTTCTGTTGTTCAAGATTAAACTAAAAAAAATTATTTATTGTTTCAAAAAGTTACAGGTTTGATCATTGATCTGGCCAGCGTCCATTTCTGACCTCCACTTGGGATTGATACTTGTTTTTTGTTTTTTCTTCCTCTCTAGAAAATTCATTTTTGACACTTTTGCGGTTGGTGACTTTTGGTTTACTGCAGAAAATTCAGCGGATGATAAGCATGAAAGCTGGAATCAATCTGGGCAATGGAATCAATTAAAATCCCATGGTCAGCAAGGGCATGGTCTTCCAACTCAGCTTCCTCTTAGAGCTGGACTACCTTCTTGTACAGGTAGACAGCTTTACCGTAATATGACTAAAGTGCGACTTTTTATGTGTTAACTATCTTTTGCCACGGAAAGATGAAGGAAGGTCGTTATGATATTCATCTAATCGCTGGTTTGTAGAGCAAGAGGGGCTTCTTTTTTTTGGCAATGGTTTATCTTGATAAAACTATTTGTATCTAAGACAGAGCTGGAGAGCCTCTAACGAGGTCTTCTTCACCAGACAAACCAAGTTGTCTTAAGGGTAAGACATTTTATTAAACCTGCCCAGCGAGCTGATTAAGGGCTTGATAGTCATGACATGCCTCTGGATTTCAACAGTTGACCTTTTTTTCGTGTGGGCCCCTTATACTCAGTTTCATATCTTGATTCTAAGGCTACTTAGTTCCATTATTTCTGTTTACGTTTTCATTTTGACCCCGTGCAATCAGCACTAAAAGGTTCCTGTCACTTTTACCCTTCTGTAATCTTGTTGGTTGAAAACCTCTTGATGGTTTTTTTGTTTCAAATTCTTTTAGTGGGGTGAAATGGATGTATTACCATTTCAATCCATTCTTTATAAAAATAACTTCTTTTTTCCTACTGTCTTCTCATAGAATGTGGTGATGGAGATTCTCACCATCCCAGACTGGAACTTCCAGGCACTGATTACATGCCGTTGAATCGCCAGGTACTGGATAGTGAAGTCATAATATCTGTCTAAGATGCCTGTCACACATGTTATATCTTCATATTTCTTACAATCGCCAAAGCTCTGACGATAACAGTTTCAAAAAAATTCAAACCATGTTAATGACTGACATTGTAACCTTTCAGGATGGTGTCAAAATGCCAAGCAAGCTCAGCGTGGATGCTAACGGAAATGGAAGCTATCAGTCATCAGGAGTACCTCGTAGTCCTTCAAGTCAAATGCTGACACAGCGAAAGCTATTTACTGAGTCTATGTTAGGAAGAACAAGCTTCCAGAAGCTTCTGGAGCCTAGTCAACCACAGCAGCCAGGAATTGCTCCTTATAGAATTGTTCTGGGAAATGTGAAAGAAAAGGTATGGATGTGGTTTTGGGTAGATATTAAGTACTTAAGTGTCAAAGTCAGGAGTCCCGCAAGATTTGGTGTAAATGAAGCATTCGGGAGAAGTAAGACCATGAGATTATTTATTTTTTACAGTATGGAATAAGTCAAATTAGGAGGACAATGAGATTTATGCGTAAGAAGTTTCATTGTGTATAACAAGGACAACTGTTAAGTTTTGACACAAGTATTTTAGACTTAGATGTGATGATACCTTAAGATATCGTGCTAAAAATGGTAAACAATACAATGTAAGCAGCTTACATCTTCTTCACTTGAAAGCTCAAACATAAACGAAACTATATAAGAGGATACAAGAGGTGTAATTTTTTTTTTTTTGGTGTGTGTGTGTTCTCTTTGCCATACCGAGGCCGAAGGTAATATGTCTGTTCCTTTTGAAAATTAGCTCATGAAAACTCAGAGACGCCTGGAGCTTCTTCTAGAAGAGCTTTCTTGTGAGACAGATGCTTCAGAGTACTATGAAACAAGTGATCAACTTTTGGAACCCCTACTCTTATGCTATGAATCTCTGGTAAGTAGTTTAACTTCTGTGTCATTGTGATTGTTCTTAATCTTGGTTCTCATGGTTTTTCTCATTCTGCTTTTGCAGCAATCATGTGGATCTGGAGTTCTAGCAGATGGTCGACTGGCTGACCTAATACGAAGAGTCAGCACATTTGGCATGATGTTGATGAAGCTAGATCTGCGCCAGGTACATCTTGAGAAGTTTAAGTTGATTTGTAAGAACTAACTAGTTTAACATCATCTTGATTCTTGAATGCTTCACAGGAATCTGGTCGACATGCAGAAGCATTGGATGCAATTACAAGCTACTTGGGTCTAAGTACATACAGCGACTGGGATGAAGAGAAACGACTTGAATTTCTTACCAAAGAGTTAAAGGGAAAAAGGCCTTTAGTTCCGCCAAGTATTCAGGTGGATCTGAGTAAAATTAGCTTATGACTGCCTTTTCTGTCTTTTGTTATGCTTTGGTGCTGATACTGTTGCTGTTTTACCTTAGATGAATGATTGTTGATATATTCAATTAGTTTGTCAATTGTATGATACATCTCCTTTTCGTCTCAATGCAGGTGGCTCCAGATGTAAAAGAGGTGTTGGACACATTCCGTGTTGCTGCTGAGTTAGGAAATGACTCACTTGGTGCTTATGTAATTTCAATGGCATCAAATGTACGTCAACCTTTTGGACTAAAGCTGAATTGTGTTTAGAGGGTCCTTGGGGGAACTTACATGGTCCTTGACTTTAATATTCCTTCATGATTTGAGATTTTGCATGATTGTAAATAACTGCTAATTAAATGCACTGTTTACATTATATAGGCAAGTGACGTCCTCGCAGTGGAGCTGCTACAGAAAGATGCTCGACTTACAATTTCTGGGAAGTTAGGCAGGCCATGTCCTGGTGGAACGTAAGTATCCTTTAATTTGTGCACACAATTTATTCTCTTGTATTAATGACTATATGATGCAGTCCAAATTTCATTTGTCCATGCTATTTGGTAATTTGTTGATGCATAATATGCATTTCATGATTTACTCTTTCTATTTTCGCTTCTCTGAACTTGACTACAACATTTAGATTAACCACCACCAACACGAAAGCGGTTTCAGAAGTCTACTTAACCAATTTTGAAAATGTAGTTATTAGGAACTAATAATATATTCGATAAATTTGATTCGAATCTGAAAATCCTGCTAATGTTATTTCAAACATTTCTAACTAGGAAGCGGCAGTGGGCCTTCACGATTCTGCTTTCAAGTTTAATGTGTTCTCAGAACTGTTAATGCACTCATTCAAAGCTTGATCTCAAATTATGTTTGTAAAGTAGTTTGGTACCAGTTTCCCATCTGTAAGTAGAAGGGTAACTGATGTGATGCTGAATTTCAGTTAATTTGTAATTTCTCCCGTTTTTGACTGCTAGTTCACTAACTGGTCAAGGGTTAACTCAATTGTTGATAATGTGTATATCTTCAGTCCCATTATCGGTAGGCGGTAGCCTCTAACCAATCATACTACATGTCCTAGCGATTAAAAAGTCATTCTTCCTGACCTTAGAACAGAGGATCCCTCAAATGCATCATCTGTCATTCTAAGTTCTTTTTCTTTCAGTATTGATTTTTGCTTGCATTCGGATATGTGGGTAAAAGTGATTGGCTACATGGCTCGTCATCATCATGTACCAATATTTGATAATGCTCGGCAGTTATTTTGATTATAATTCTCCAACTTCAAGAATGTATATCCAGCCCAATAATTTGATCTTTCCTTTTTCTGTCTTTTGGTCATTTAGTCTTCATGCCCGTTTTGTTGAACAGGTTGCGGGTTGTTCCACTTTTTGAAACTGTAAAGGACTTGAGAGGGGCTGGCTCAGTAATCCGTAAGTTACTGTCAATTGATTGGTATCGTGAACACATCATAAAAAACCATAATGGTCATCAGGAGGTGAGGACTAAAAAAACACCTCTTATACTAATTCCCAATTCCCAGATTGTCACTCTGATTGTTAACCTAATTTGTAGTACCATGTCACTAGACAACTTTGACGGCAGGAGGTGTAATCTTCTCTAGATAACCTAAAAATGTTACCTGATGTAATTCATTGCAGGTCATGGTAGGATATTCGGACTCTGGCAAAGATGCTGGCCGCTTCACTGCAGCATGGGAGCTTTACAAAGCACAAGAGGATGTTGTCGCTGCGTGCAATGAGTTTGGTATCAAAGTTACTCTCTTCCATGGACGTGGAGGTAGCATCGGTAGGGGTGGTGGCCCAACATACCTTGCCATCCAATCTCAGCCACCTGGTTCTGTTATGGTATGTTTTTTCATGGACTGTCAGCTCCTTTGTTTTTTGTTCTTTTATATGATGCGCAACGAACAATTTGAACAGATTACAAGCTCAGGTGTTTTTTTTTATATATAGCTTCAGCTCTTCGATAGTGTTTTAAGTATACAGTTCAGGCGGGAAAAAATATTGAGAAAAATGCCCTTCAAGTAGTTTCCTGAACTAAAATGCTAATACTATTATTTATTTGGGAAGGCAATCGAGAATTTCTATTCATAGTTGAATGAACCTTTAGTTGAATCATTGCAGGGTACTCTTCGGTCGACAGAGCAAGGAGAAATGGTACAAGCAAAATTCGGGCTACCACAAATAGCCGTTAGACAACTAGAAATATACACCACTGCTGTGCTGCTTGCAACAATGCGCCCTCCTCTCCCTCCCAGAGAAGAAAAGTGGCGCAATCTTATGGAAGAAATTTCAAAACTCAGTTGCCAAAGTTACCGAAGCACGGTGTATGAAAATCCTGAATTCTTGGCCTACTTTCATGAAGCTACTCCACAGGCTGAGCTTGGGTATCTCAACATCGGAAGCCGACCCTCGAGAAGAAAGAGCTCAACAGGAATAGGACACCTTCGAGCCATCCCTTGGGTTTTCGCATGGACTCAAACAAGATTTGTTCTTCCTGCTTGGCTTGGTGTTGGAGCGGGCTTGAAAGGCGTGTGTGAAAAGGGAAATGCTGATGACTTGCGGGCAATGTACAGAGAATGGCCATTTTTCCAGAGCACCTTAGACCTCATTGAAATGGTTTTAGGGAAGGCTGATATTCACATCGCAAAGCTCTATGATGATGTGCTTGTATCTGAGAACAGAAGGGATGTTGGTGCTCAATTGAGGATAGAGCTGAAGACAACAAAGATGTACGTGACAGTGGTGAGTGGACATGAGAAACCATTAGAAGGTAACCGAAGCTTGCGAAAACTGATAGAGAATCGGCTTCCTTACCTTAACCCGATCAATATGCTTCAAGTGGAAATACTCAGGAGGTTGAGATGCGATGATGACAATCACAAGCTTAGAGATGCATTACAGATCACCATAAATGGGATTGCTGCTGGGATGAGAAACACAGGTTAAGTGGCAGTATCTTTAGCTTACATGGAACATATAGTTTCCGTCATTAAATTTGTTATCAGAATAAGAGTAGCAACTGACTCTGAAGCAATTCGCATAATGATATGGATGTACTCTCTCTTGCTCTTTCTTTCGTCATGACTTGTTTACACATTTTTGCCCGAGAATTTAATGTGATATTACTGCGAGACAAGCTAAGTGGATCTAGGATTTAGAACCCTTATTCTATTTGCACCCCTTACTACATGAAAAATTAGTGCACTCTTTTATTTTTTCCCAAAATACCCCTAAATAAAAAACCTCTAATTTTTTTTGTTATACAATTTTAATTCCGCATTTTTTCTTGTTACACTATGGCCAGTGTCGCCATAATTGTTCACTCTGATTATGGCGAAGCTGGCCATACTATCCGCCATAACAGTTTCTTTTATTATGGCAGGACTGGCCATAACCTTTTATCATTTATAGTATTATGACGAACTGTGTTATATAATACACACTTGTTATGTCCACATATGCCATAAAATCCAATCATTATGGTAAAAGTTGCCATACTTAACAAAAGATGACTTTGTCACAATGATCCGATAAGTTATGGCTAGGTTCACCATAATATGTTGTGAAATATGGCGACCGCGGCCATAGTTTTGCAACAAGGTATGGCCAAGGTGGCCATAACAGTTTGAACTTAGAGAGATAAATTATATGTCGATTTCGGAGCCAATTTTTTACCCCATGTTTTTTTTTCAAATTTATATATAGGGGCATTTTGGTCCAAATTAAAAAGAGTGCAAAAATATGTCATGTAGTGAGGAGTCCAAATAGCATCCCTCATTTAGAATTTGACAATTTGTGCTAACCTTGATTTTTTTTTCCAATCATATCATACAAAATGCCGGCATGCATTGTGAACCACTCATCTTTTTTTTTTCATTTTTCTTGAAAAACAATACCCGGCCCTCTCCCCCATCCCTTCTCGAGCCGATACCTTGGGCGGACTTCCCTCTCCCCCATTCTCTCTCGGGCCGACTCCCAACTCCTCTTCCACCGCCTACCATACCCTCCCCTCCCCTTTACCGCCCTAACCTTCTATATGTCACTACAGCTTTTCCAATCTGTCGTGACAGATATTAAAAATTGGCATCACGGATATAAAAAATTCTCATATCCGTCGTGACGGATAATGAGGTCTATCATCAAACGAGTGGTCTACAATGCATGCCTCCATTTTGTGTGCTATGACTGAAAAAAAAACAAGGTCAACACATTCACCAATCTAGGATTACAACTTCGAGGGGCACCGTGAGTAATATTATAGAATAGAGAGTAATACAAATTTACAACCTTGAAAATACAGAGAGCCTTTGGTGTCCCAAATCGTGTACCACTCCAATCTCAGCATTTCGTGATTTGTTGATTCGTTTTCTTTTAATGCATTAATAGATTATGAACGGTCGAGATTGAAGTGGTACACGGTTTGGGACACCAAAGTTGCTCTATTTCAGATTTAGGTGATTATGGATTATAGCAAAATGACTAAGAAAACCTTCCACTACTTATTTTTGGTGAAGTTATTGGAAGTCAATACTTCAATACAACAATTGGTCAATCTCAGGAACAACCTCTCTGTTTTCTTAAACAAGTGTAAGGTTGCGTACATCCTGACCCGAGCACCCACATTTAATGGGGATTTACACTCTGTTGTTGTTGTATAAGAAATGATTTTATTTTTTTAGAATTTCTCTTTTCTTTTATTCCATAATCACCAAAAAAAGAAGAAAAGTTAATTATGAAATACGTTTTTTCGTGAATTAATAATAAAAAACAATTTACCTAGTTCGTATTTTTTTTTTTAAAATTTAAACTGACTAAATATTGAATTTGTCAATACAAAAATAAAAAATGATAAAGACATTGTTGGCCCAAAGAGTCTAAAACCATCCGTAACGGTGAACCATTTTTTCGCCTCCCACCTGTCTGTTTCCTCTGTCACCTCATTTCCCTCCACTTTTTTCTACCACCAAAAAAATACCCTTTTAATGGTGGCACAAAATATTGTTCACTCACCTCTACCCCACTCTATATTCAACAACAACAACACTAACAACTCAGTCTAATCCCATCTCAGACGGGGTACTGAGGGAGTCTGATGTAAGCAGCCTTATCCTGAAACAGTTGTACACTATTAATAATAGTTAATCTCTTTTCAATAATAAAAGTAATATATTTATTTTTAAAAAGATGTTAAACATCATATTATTTTTTTATCAATAAATAGAGATTCTTTTTACTATATACTTTGTCAAATTTATTATTATATAAAACATTTAAAGAAATATTTGAAGAAAAAAATTCGAAAAATGCACAAAACTATACAACAACAACAATCCCAGTATAATCACAAAATTTTAGCAAATTGCATATCAAATTAAAAAGGACAAAAGATAGGAATTTAAAAACATTAATTTTGTAAAAACAAAATACAGTTTAAAGTTTAATAAACAATGGGGGGACAAGTGACATTCCCCCATTGGCCGGGTGTAATTCGCGTAGGACCACCTATGAGCGCATCAAATGTGTCTCATGAATCAAATTGGGACGACGCCGTCGGCGTCGTTTAATTGTTACGGTTCCCAAAAAAATTAAAAAAATAACGGGTGACCATTTCACCAATTGGTTCATGGGTGACACCTTTTTGGTCATTGAAAATGCTTGTGGCAAGTGTGAAATGTAAGTTTATTAAAAAAGAAAAATAGAAAAGTTTAATTTTATCATGCACAAAGAGTATGCATAGCTACAAAAACGAAAAATTACTAATTATTATTGAATAAGTCTATTAAGAGGAAGAAAAGAGCATAATTATAGTTTTATTTTTATGATGCAAAAAGAGTATATATTTTAAGGTTTATTAAGGTGATGAAGGAAAATGGAAGGGGGTTGAAAATGGAAAGAAAAGGGGTAGAAAATTGTTAGAGTAAAATATAAAAGGAAAGGGAAATAAAGAAGGAGTGAAGATCAAGTTGTGTGGGTCTCAAACCCGATTTTTATAAGCCAAGTATGCCATTGACTTGGAAAGGGATTTTAATTGCTTTGAAGTCAAACCAAATAATTCCATAAAAAAAAAAACTAAACCAAAAATATGTTGAACCAAACTAAAATATGTTAAAAGTTTCACTAACTTTAAGCGAAACTAAACTACATAAAAAAAACCGAAACTGGTAAATTGACCCGTAAAAGTGGGTTACGAACACAAAAAAAATCAACCCGAACCCCAAAACTTATAAAAATCTTGGTTAAAATCCAACTTGATACGACCCTTTAATTTCTGTTTCAATCCCAACCTGCCCAAAAACCGCCCATTTGACCAGAAAGAATTATTAATTTTCATTTAAAAAAGATATAAGTTATTCATTTTTGTACGAAGTTAACTCTCATTAAATACAAATAATAGATTTTTAAATGTCAAAAATGGTAAATTATCAATATTCTTCTATGACATCACCGACCCAAAAAAATTTAATCCAACCGAAAACCAACCCGTCCGACCCATTTGCCACCCATATTAATATTTGCGAGCGTAGGACGAAAATGTGGCGGCAAAGAAGCAATAGCAATAGCAGTATTTCATTTCGTTTCACAATGGCTGTTCTTGTATTCCACTTTCTCTCCTCAAACCTCTCCACCACCGCTACCCATTCCCTCTCTCTACCACTCTCATTATGCTCTCTCCTTCACCGCTGTTAGCCTTTCGCACTCTTCTCACTTTTTTCAGGTAATTAACTCAAAACATTTATTTATAACAAAAAATTACCTATTTCTATTATTTTGATTTTAACGTTTTTGAGCAGCCAATGCAATAACTGTTCTAATGGTGTCATGTCTAGCAACCGAGGCAAAAGTCTCCTCATAATCAATGCCATATTCTTGAGTGTAGCCCTTAGCAACTAACCTTGCCTTTATTTCTGAAAAAATAAAAGGCGGAATTGCTGGGAATAATCCCTACTTCGGCCGATTATCCCAAAATAATCCCAACTTCAAAAATTGCTGGGAATAATCCCTACTTGGACCCTCATAGCCCAATTCATTAATTCTAATGAATATATACATAGCCAAAGTTTTTATTTTACATTTTGACATATTTTAAAATGTTATGGGTTCATTCCGGGCTACAAGGGTCCAAGTAGGGATTATTCCCAGCAATTTTTGAAGTTTGGATTATTTTGGGATAATCGGCCCAAGTATAGATTATTCCCAGTAATTTTGCCAAAAAAAACCATCAGGTTTGTACTTAGCTTTGAAGATCCATTTGACTCCAACAACAGCTTTATGGTTTGGCATCTTGGTTAACATCAAGTTCTGATTTTTTTCAATCATTGTTTGCTCCTCCTCCATGGCATCTCTCCACTCTTGCTGTTGTGAGGCTTCAATGTAGTGACTTGGCTCATGGACAACAGCACGACATGACTCCTATAGCTCACGAGAAGCTAGTTCACCAGCATTATCAAATGCACCTTGGGGATACAAATCGTGCACACGAGTCTTGGCTTTTGGACCAGTAGCATTCAAAGTATCCGGGGATGAATCTCCTCCTTGAATGCTAGGGGTTCTTGGTGGAGTTCTTGGTGAGACTAGTGGAGAATAAGCTTCCTCTCCATCGAAGTCGACCTCCCTCTATCTGAATTCAAAGTTAGAGATGAAATGTGATGGCTCACTCTTTTCTTCTTCCCAATTCCAGTAGGAATTTTCATCCACTTTAACATCTCTAGAGATTTCCAGCTTCTCAGTTTTGAGATTGAACACACGATATCCTTTGGACTGTAAACTATAGCCCAAAAATATGCATTGATCTGCTTTCTCCTCTAGTTTGTGACTTTTCTGTTTGGGAACATGAATATAACACAAAGAACCGAACACTTTCAGATGTCTCATAGAGGGTTTATGGCCTAACCAAGGTTCGAAAGGTGTTTGGTCTTTTACAGCCTTTGTTGCACATCGATTCAGAAGATATATGGCTGTATATACAGCCTCTGCCCAAAATTTCTTAGGCATATTACTCCCCAAAAGCATGCATTTCACTATATCCATAGTAGTTTTTTGTTGAGGTGTATAATAACCAACTGTCAGTTGGTGTTCAATGCCCTCATCTTCACAAAATTGATCAAATTCATGTGAAGTATACTCCTTGCCTTTTTCAGTTCGGATTTTCTTCATTTTGCAGCCACTTTGATTTTCAGCCAAGACTTTGAACTTCTTGAAAATAGTGGGCACTTTTGATCTTTCACGAAAAAAGTACACCCATGTCATTCTAGTAAAGTCATCAATGAAGAGGATGAAGTACTTGTTCTTACAATCAGTTATTGTCCTCATTGGACCACACACATCAGTATGCACCAACTCAAGATTCTCCTTTTCTCTCCATGATGGACCGGAAGGGAATAAGTATCTATGCATTTTTCCAAAGTCGACATCCTTCACATACTTCATTCTTCATCATAATGGAAGGAAAATCTTTGAGCATATTCTTAGGTAATAAAATAACCATTTTGCATCATTTAAGGGACACTTAATAGATTTTGATCAAGGCCCGGGACAAGGAGAACATCTTTGATGTAGCGAGTTCCCTTCTTTGTTTGGACAATAATGGTTCTTTTTCCTTTTATTGACTCAAGTACGGAACCATCTCCCATCTTCACTGGAATTTTTAAAGATTTGATCTCTGTAAACACCTCTTCATTATTGGTCATATGGTTAGTGCAACCACTATCAACCAGCCATACATCTTTAAGTGCTAGCTAATGAATCTTGACTAGCACAAAAGAGGTGCTCGTCTGTCTCCGACACATTGACTTTGGCAGATTTATCTTTATGCCAACAATCTTTCTCCTCGTGCCCAAACTTTTTGCAGCAAGCGCAATGAGTTTGAGTTTTACCTTTGCGTAGATACCGTATTTTGTACGGGGTATTGCCAT
>ONZK01002234.1:1355-22875 GCA_900322385.1 Pharnaceum exiguum | reverse complement strand
CGGGTTTTCCAATTGTTTTCCCTAATAGTATGTATATGTATGCGTGCTTAAATAAAATTGGTGGCGGCTCTTGTTCAATAGCATGCGCATTCAACTACCTAGTGGGTAGGTGAACGGGTTTACCTAGTCTAAGTGGATTCATTTCCCTTAGATCGGGGCCCCTGTGCCTACACACCCAATAAAACCCTAAAATTCAAAGATTAAAAACTAAATCTATAATTAATTAATATTTGAGAATAAATTGCAAGGTAGTCTAATTAACTTTTTCTTCCTTCGAATATTCTCTATATTATTGTTTATGGTTATTTAGTTTTGTGAGGGGGACGCAACGGCGGTGGCCGATTGATGACAACATCAATGATGAAGGAGGTGAATGAGACTGAGGAAGGTAATGGGATGGTAGGAGGAAGGGGATGGCAGAATGAAGACTAGAGGGACCATCCCGAGACAACGATGTTCATGGGCCGACGATGGTGTGAGATGTTCATATATATAGGGTGAGGCACAGGAGGAGAGAGAGTGGACTGAACAACGATGACCAGCGAGCGTGGAGGTGTGAGCGACGACGACATACGAGGGCGCTGGATGATATGGACTGACACTGGGCAACAACTGAGAGTATGAGTAGGGTGTGGCTGGTGTATCATGTGTGACATGGTTGATGGTCGCCGATAGGAATGAGGGAAGAGAGTGAGAGTTAAAATGAGATATCTGACTAATAAGGGCATTTTTCGTCTTTCAGCTCTTGAGTTAGATAGGAAACGTAACGGTTGGTATTTGATTAACAAGTTTTACATCTTAAGGGTACACCGTGCTCAGCTCAAAAATAGTGGGTATATTGCGAATTATCCCAACCCTAAGGGGTATATGGTGAAAATCCGGAAAAAAAAAGTTTGTTCAAACCCATTAGTGAATAATCCTTATTCAAAAGAAGAAGGAGAATCAGAGGGAAACAAAAGGAAATGTAAAGGGTGATTTATTTACACTATGTGCTTGAAAGAAGTCAGGGATAAATGATTATTTCCCCCTAACTTTTGGTCGAAAAATGAAATTTACGATGTCTAGACAACACTTTTTAGGTTGGTTGGGTGTTCTAACTAATACTGATTTATCAAGGGTGACGATACAAATCTGTATCTTATTAGGGGTGTTTCAACAAGTGGCCTTTTTTTTAAAAAGGTAAGATTAGAAAAATGGAATTAGTAGGGTCTGCTCACGAGATAACAACAACAAGAATATTAACTAAGTGTACTCCCATTTAATGGGAATGGGTGCTCGGGGGTATGGATGTACGGAACCTTATCCCAGATGCATTATTACATTGAAGTATTGACTTACAACAACTTCACTAAAAATAAGAAATATTGGAAGGTTTCTTAGCCATTTTGCTAGTCCATAATCACCTAAAGTTGAAAGATAGAGATAATTCTTCCAACTGGCACTAATTGAACCTAAAGAATCATATCTAACTCTTCTAAACATGATGTATACCTCACTATTTATTGTTTGTTTCTTCTCCCAAAAATGGCTTACCTAAAGAATCATATCTAACTCTTCTAAAACCAAGCGTGGCTTGGTCTACTGGTAATCGTCTCTGGTCCACACAGGAGACCAGAGGTTCTATTCTCAGTAGGGGCATTTGGAGAGGAGTCCTCTTCAAAAGTTCAGGATTATTATTCCATGGTTATGCCAGAGATGGGATACCTCATGAATGCCCCCGCCTTCTTACCTTAAAAAAAAATATCTATCTCTTTTAACCATGATGTATACCTCACTTTTATTGTTTGTTTCTTCTCCCAAAAATGGCTAATCAAGTTAACTGTGGATATTTTTGTCCGTTGAGGTGGACAAAAAAGTAATAAAGCGCGAGATTTAAAAAAAAAAAGAAAAGAAGAAGTTTGTTCAAACTCATAAGTGATATAATCAGTTCTTATTCAATCCAACCTATAATCTCTACCGGCACATATATAATGCAATGTTTCACACTTCATGATAAGACTACATGAGCAAACTAAAGGTATCCCCATGACAAGTTGGATAACCATTTGAGAAAAAAAGAGAGCAAACCTAAACCCTATATTTAATATAGAAAATAACATATGCAAACTAATGTAAGGAAAATTTAATATAAAAAGTAATGAAAATCATTTAACATAATAATATGATTCAGCACGTGCAGGGTATTTACACTTAATATTCTAGATCAGTCTAAAAAAATAGATACGAGTTTTCGAACGGCCATTTTTTAATAAACGATTCTTACATAGAATTTAATGGTGATTAAATGTACATCAAGTTTTATTTTTCTTTTATTAAGTTTTTTTGTCATTGACCGCTTATAAACCTAACTCGGCCACCCTTTTTTAAAATTTCTTTTCATGTCTTAATAAATAAAACTTCTAAGCCACATCACCCAAATTTATCCCACATTTACTCTAAGCCTATCAATATAACTCGAAAGTCCTTTTGACTTACTTATAATTCTGTCCCCTTGTTTTGTTTTTCGATGTGTGTTGGGTTATTTTTTAGTTTTAAAATTAGTCTATAAAATAATAAAACTTAGTCAATTGATAAATAATTAAGTACTTTTAAATTTTACTTAAATTTATTCATTGTTTGTTATAATTTTTTTTGGAAAATGGTTAATAAATTTATTGATAAAAACGTTTTCCAAGTAGAGTAAAAACTCTAACTCCAGAAAAGAAGTCCAGTAATTACATGGCAACTTTCCACTAAATCACTAATCTAGTACTAATACGATGCCTTAGAGGGGATTATGAAACATGAACAACAACCTATTACTAATCACTGTTTTAATTTCAAATATCATTGCATCGCTTGACTTCTTCTGCTCATTAAAGATATGATTGTTCCTCTCAAGCCACAAGTAATGAGTTATCGAAGCAATGAACTGTCGTTGCTAAACAGAGCCTTTGTAACTTCTTATCCATCAAAGTTCAGTTAACAAGGATAGAACTCTGGTTCGTAGATGTAGACACAGGGGCCCCGATCTGGGGGAAATGAATCCCTTTCGACTAGATAAACCCATACACCTACCCGCCAGGTGGGTTGAATGCGAATGTTATGTGAACAAAGCCGCCACCAATTTTAATTTAGTATAGATACTATTAGTAAAACAACTGGAAAACCTTTCAATACTATCTTTGGATTAGGTGATTAAATATAGATAAAAACGTTTTACTTCGCTTGCTTTGCTCAAAAAGGGTCAATCGCATGGGACATTCGCATGGGTCATCGTACGGGTCAATTCGCATGGGTCAATCGCACGGGACAAGGGCAAAGCAAGGTTTCATGCAGAACTTTTGTACTACCAGAAATTAAAGTAAGGTTAGGGAACGAAGTTTAATCTCTACTAGCTCAATGTATTCAATTTGTCAATATAACACGATAAACCACAAGATTCGTTAACAACCTAATGCAATTTAATCTATATTACTTGTCTTATGCACATGCAAGATTTTGTCAATTTAGCGACGTTTAAACATGCAACCCATATTCCATTTAAGCATAAAATTCCGTTTTATTAGCTAATGATCACTTTGTTATTGATCATATTATAAGGTCCCAAATGACTCTTACCACGATCCTCCACATGCCAATACTTAGGTACGGTGATAGCAACGATAATAATAGAAATATGTACAAAATGGTAAAAATAAAGAGAGTGAGATGAGAAAAAAAGAGTTAGTTTATAATGAAATTAGGAACCGAAAAACCTACCTTGTGCTTTAGCCAACTATTTGTCCAAAATGGACCTTTACATGCACACACGAGTTAGTAAATTTCAAGAATTAAAATACTAATCTACACAATAAAAATACAAGACGAAAGCAATGTAAAAGTTGGTGCCTTCGGGACCTTTACCGAATAGCTAACTTGAGTTCCCAAGGATTGGGACGGGATGGTGCTTGAGAAAGTGCTCTTTAGTATTGAATATATATGCTCCTTGCTTGAGTGCTTGAATGCTTAGAATTGCTAATGTGTTTGGTTGCTTTGAAAGGAATATATTTTAGACTTAGGGTTGAAGTTGATTAATTAAGTGTAAATTCTGCATAATAATAGTATAATAGTGCCTTTTTGAAATGAATGAAATGGAGGGGGTATTTATAGGGGTGAAATGAAGAATGGCCAGATTTTATAAGAATATTAGGGTAAATATTAGAAAGATTGTATAAAAATCCAGTACAAAAATAAAATTTGTACGTGGATGAGGCCTCGTGCCTGGTGCCATTCCCTGGCGCGTGCCTCTCCTCCCAAAGTCAGAAAGAGTGACGCTGGCTCTGAGTGAAGACATGCTTCTGTTTTGGTATTATGGCCGCCCAACCTCTGTCGCTAGAAGCGAATTTCGACAAGATCTATTTTTCCTTTTTGTGTTTGTGCGGAATATTGCTAATCTATTTTAGGCATATGGTAAACTCGTATTTATCTCAAAATATTATGGAAATCTCACAAAGAAAAGAGATTGCTTTTTCGTCAAATAATATTTAAATGAATAAATATTTAAATAGGAATGGTTTGGTGGATTGGGCTTATTTTGTGAGCTGGACTGTTAAGGCTAATTAATTAATAATTAGGCCGTTGGGCTAACATTAATTAATGGAACAAGCTATGCTATTAATAATGATCCAAATGACGATTCATAATCGATCGGGTTTATGAACAAACATCAGTTTTCTTTTCTCAAGCGCCGGTGCACCCATTACAATGAAAATTCTAGCTAGCTAATGGATATAAGGTTAGGGATTTTTGTCATTAGGCATGACAATACCCCGTAAAAAATACGGTATCTATAGTAGCGTAGCCCAATATCTGACCGAACCCTATACTATCTTTGAGAAGGAGTAGCGAAAAACAAATAAGAAATGCATTCACTTTGTTGTTCACAGATGGCATCTGTTAGCGCAATAAATCCCTTGCTTCTGCAAATTGTCTAGGGTAACTAGAGAGTTATGAAAAGCTAACACTAGTATAATGCTTTGCCTATACAAGATAACATAATCCCAGACACTATTACTCCAATATAAATCCAACAAAGGGTCACAGAAGAACTCATAAGCACTATGAGTGTGAAAAATACCATTCTTTACCCATTCAAAAAATTTAGCTTGATATGTATGCAAAGACCCAACACGGTTAATGAAGTCATCTCGTGTGTTGGGTATGGTGCGCCAGATCGATGGATCATTGGATTCAATTGTTACTGTCCAAATATCATCGTTCTTCAAATAATATTTTTGTATCCACTACGACCACACAAGTGCTGAACAAGAGATGTGCGCATGATTACCTTCAACATTTGCGCTTTCTTCCAACTTACACTACTACGGAATGAGTATACTACTACGGTTATATAGTACATTCGACTACGGTTTTTTCCATATTAATAACCGTAGTAGACCTGAGCATAGTTGTATCTATTTACTATTACTACTACGGTTTTTAAGAACCGTAGTAATTTGTGATGCACAATTTACTTCGGTTTTCAGATTTTTAAACGCGGTTTTAGAAAACCGTAGTAGATTCTTTTCTAACTTTCTACTTCAGTTTTATATATCATTGACTACGGCTCCAATAGACCATGGTAGAATTTTTTCCAACTTTCCATGTCACCTTTTTTAAGCAGATGTATTTGATTGTTTTTAAAATTTTCTTGTTCACCTTCTACGATTCAATTGACGTCATAATTTTAAGCTAGTAATCCGACCCGTACATGTGCAATATTTGTACTTTATACATCAAAACATTCCACAACAATCATTGTTCACATCAGATCGAACACAAGCATTTTTTTTACATAAAAATAAAAACTTCAACGTGTTCCATACAAAAGTAATTCATAAGTAACATCAATGTTGATATCCAAAGCTAAAAAATATCTCACAAATGTGCACAAACAACAATTTTGTAAACTTCAGTCCATATCTCTCAAAACTTCTGTAAGTCGCGATAAGCTTTCCATTCGAGAAGGCTTCTTCTACATTGCACTTGGGGTACGATCAAAATGCTACACATTAAAAGCAAAATAAGCATTGAGGATAAGAAATAAATGAATAAAAATAAAGCAAAGAGAATAGATCCAAGTCATTTATGGAAAGGAAATCCACATGAAGTAATCAAATTGAGTGATCAATCACCCTAACTAACCCTTTAACATAACATGAGTAGCTTTATTTTTCAGTCTAGCATTGTAACCTCTAAGATCAGCTTCTAATCCACCTAACAATACATCACGGGGGAGAGTGAGGTTTAAATTTAACTACAGTCCTGTAGTACAAAAGTGAAGTCTTGATTTCATAGTGCCCACAATCTTATCCATTAATGGAACTTGCCTATCCAGCTCTAGTGTATATAGAATTAATCACAAGGATAGGCACAACCTGTGGAAACTGAAAAGTTTGACATGTCACCTCTCTTTTGCATACCAAAAATTGCACCCCAGAACAGATCACAAAACCTTCAGTTTCAAACCCAATCAAGAATCTCACATAATGAAATTGAAGAGTAGGCACAAAAGTTTACGAGCTACACGAGGCATGAACCCATTAAAGCATTTTCAAACACAAGAAACAAGCCAAACTCATGACTAGCTGCTGAGAATAAGAATAAACACCAGACTGACTCTGGTATGTTAACAATTAATCTCACTCTCTGATAGTTAACAATTAGTCTCTGTGTGGCTGAACACTAAGAGCATTACGAGATTATTTTGGCAACACCATCCTTTCTCAAAAACAGAATAATTAAACAGTTCAAAGAGGGAGAAGCCAGGACTTGTTCTTATGTAAAAAAAAAAAGTTTGGACTTGTCTACTTCAATCGACTACTCGACTAGCAAGCATGTTCATCAACTCTCTATCCAGATAAGATTAAAAATCGAGCTTGCTCACCTATTCATTGGCTTGATAGAAGCATTTCCAAGACCTATACATTATCAGAAGAAAAAAAACAAAACAATGCTAAATAACTATCATCTAGTGCAAGTGAAATCAAAGGCAAGGACTCAAGACAATGGAAACAGTTTTAGAATATATCAGCTGAGAACATCTTAGTGCAAGAAACACACGAGATGATGCAATACCATAATCTAACTCACAAAAATGAAAAGAAAAAAGAACAATGTGCCAACATTGGCTAAACAAGTAACCCCATCAAACTTAAATTAGCAAAGAGTGTACCTTTCAATTGCTATTAGATGATAACAGCTCCTAATCAGCCTCTAGTTTGATCCTTCACATTTAAAAAAATTGTCAATCTTGTCATATGGTTGTAACTTTGATTGATCATAAGAAAACAGAACCTAACACAGGTTAAGGACAATGACCAAAAATTAACCAAATGAAATCCTATGATTATCCCACCATTGCAGCCATTCCTTAAGCAAAAGACACATAAGACAACTCAAGCCAGACTTGAACTAAATGAGACACATAAGATGTACGCGGGGGAATTGTTTCTCAACCTGCCATAATAAAAAAATTGAAATGAATAGTGCAAAGAAGGAAAATAAATGAACGAGAGTTCAATTTGCCACAAGAGTTGAAATTGATACTCGAACATATATGCGCGATAAGTTAATAATTGGGATGAGAACCATCTGAAAGCTCAACAACTACAAGCAAAGCTACTAAGAAAGCTGAACAAATCAAGCAAAGCTACTCACTTTTCACAACTTTAACTCAAAAATCAAGCGCACATAAATTTGATTATAAGCCCGCAAGTGTAATGAATGCCCGAGTGATTTTCAAGAACAGTGGGCTTGAGCAACTAAAGTTCATAAGATTAATTTTTTATGTTTTTACAAATTCTCTAACTTCATCAATCTCATCATTAATCAACCCCGCCCCAACAGGCCTATCTTTTCCTTAATTAAATCTCATCATTCATCATTAATCATCCATAATTCCTCCGCAATATAATATGTGGCTATTTTGCTTAATAATTTTTTCATGTTTTATAAAACCCTCAATTACTCTTATATCAACTATTTCTGGCTACATCTCAAAGTCCTATCTTTCTCACATTAGAAGACAATATGGTACACGGTTATAAAAGAAAATGGGTAAAAATTACCAACTCAGCAAGGTTTATTCGCAAATAAAATGAAAAATATCACATGTTCGTACTCAATTCATTAAATTCCAGTCGAACTTTCATCTTCCACTTTCATTTCGGTAATTCATTGTTCCAGTGGAACTAGTTCTGTGCACTGTTACAAAATATCCTATCTTACCACTTATAAAGACACCACAAATAGATCAAACAGATAAACATATATAATTAAAAAAGAAATCTCATCCCAACAGAAAATAGTTGTCAATCAGATTAAAACATAAACTAACACATAAATTATACTAATCGATTTCAAGTGGACAAGAAAAGAAAGGGATAAATTGACTATTTGGGCTGGGAAAGGCAAATAGCTCTTACCTTGGCTTGTAAGCACAACACGAGATAAAAAGGAAGATGGACATAAAGGAGAGAGACAGAGACCGTTAAGAAGTAGAGTGGAGATCGAGCATGATTGGTGCTGCTAATGCCGAAATCAGATCTCGAATAGATGATCCAATTTCTCTCATCTGAGATGAAGAGAGATAAGGCCGGGCCAGGTGAGAGTAGTCCATGACATCGAAATTCATTGTGCTTTCAGGTATGGGTAGATGGGAAATGAGCTTGGAGGAGAGAGATTGGAGCAGAGAGGGGGCAATGAGGAGAGAGAGTGGAGTGGAGAGAACCGAGGGTGAACATGAAGAGATGGGAATATTTTTTTATTCTTGAAGTGCGATGGTTGTGCACTGTGCAGTCGTGCAGCAGTTTTTCTGGCTCCAGTTCATGGCAGTTTTATTTCGTCTTTTATTAATCAACCCACTACGGTTTTTATCATTCAAATGCTACGGTTTAACAAAACCAAAGTAATTTCTTTTGGCAATTGTCTCGCGCGTTGGCATACCACGTGGGCGAAGTCGTTTGTTCGTAGTAGTATCATTATTATGATCTCAAAAAAAAAAAAAGTAGTATCATTATTATGTAGTAGTGTTAATATTTTCTTTATACCCGTTTCCCCCTTCCTCTTCGCTCTGCAGACGTTTGTCGAACTCATAAGATTTAATTTCCTAGCTCCATCATCAATTCCCCCAAAAAAGCTTCTCTCCAGTTTATTTATCTCATCAATCACACCAATTGGCAAGATTTAACCACAACACGACCAAAAATGTTAGAGTTTAGTAGTTGAGATTGACTACCATATGACAACAGTGAGGTGGTCAATGATGAATGATAGATCTAATTTTATGTAGTGTGGTGCATGGATGTGGAAGACGAAGATATTTAAATGGCAACAATCCCATGGTGAAACCAGAGAAAGATAGTATTTGCTGGTGTATGACATTAGTCACACCACCAAAATAATATCAGACTTACTCGAGCTGATGGCTAGACTTGAGATGGCTTCAAATTGTTGGAGAATCTCAATAGTAAGCCGAACTAATGGACAATCCCCACGTGCGAACGCCAAAAGGTCTCCGCAAATATTAGGTGATTAATAATTAAGTCTAGCACGCTTGGGATGTTTGCTGAACGAACTTTGACAAAAGCAGCTTGCTCCACTCCTACTATTTCAGACATCACAGCATGCAAACGATTAGCTATGAGCCTATGATCCAATGATCTTAGTAATTGTTTGTTGTAAATTAATATGGTTGATGTTTCATATTTAGCTGAGGCTCTGAAAAATGGTCTCGTATCTTGACACTGAATGGAGAGCGAAATGTTATGGTAGCGAAATTGACACTGACACGCTACTGAAGTTAAATTCGGTAGCAAAAACTGGAGACTGAATGGAGACGAAAATATTTAGTAGTAAAGTCGAGTCCGAAAAGAAACCAATTGTTTTCGGTCTCAAATTTGCTACCAAATTGATACCAATGATAAATCAGGAGCAATATTTGACACTGGATAGCTACTGTTTTTTTTTCAGTCTCGAAATTTGAGACAGTCCCAATTCGGTCTCATTTGGATGATTTCAGTGTCTAATTCGAGACCGAATGCTTGATACTGATTTAAATCAGTCTCAAAATAGCCTTTTTCTTGTAGTGCTCAACCCTATTTTATTTCAAAAAGTTACCGAATTCATTAAGCATGATGTTAAATATGGTGCATTAATCCTAATATTAGTCTTCAAGTCAATGTTTTTAATATTTCATATATCTAGAATTTGTGATAGATTAATTAGAACTTAAGCTTGAATAGTAATTCATATAAAAAATAATGTGTGCAAACTAATATGAATAAACTTTTTTCTGTAATAAGTTATGAAATTCATGTAACATAATGTAGAACTGGGTGGACTCACTATTCACCTTTAAGTTATTGTTCGTAAAAGGGTATCCTTTTGAAATATTATAAATATATTTACTAAAGTTTATTGTTGATTAATTAGAACTTAAACATGAATAACAATTCATATTAAGAATCAATAAATTAAAATATGAAATATAATTTTTAAAAGTTATGTTAAATCTTTGAAAAATATTTATAAATATAAGAGAAAAATTTGTGTGAAGCTGTTTTACTATTGTGTTGTCGATGGGTCATTATTGTGTAGCCGATGAGTCATTATTGTGTAGTTGGGGCGACATTAATACACAATCTAATATATAAAATTGGTTTACACAATTTTTTTCTTAAAAAAATACACTAGTATGTAATTGACCTTATTTCATCAAAGTGGTATGTAATAATCTTTGTATGTTTAATTTTATTCTCCTGAAATTGTTAGACCCCATAATTTTTATCTATTTTTTAAAAATGGAATTTTCCTATTTAATAAAATTATTTATTTGGTAAAGTTTTTAATTTTCTAAAATAAAATTAGAGGAACCCGTTATTACAAAGGTTTGAACTCAGGTTACGGAGGCTCGAATTAAACAATTTACTAAACCTTCTAAATTATTTTGATAATAGTCATATAACACAAATTTCTATAATAATTCTTTTCCTGTATTAATTCTTTGAATAAAAATGATTTGTCACACACTCACACTCACACTTCATTTTTATTTTTATTTGTTTTTCTTTATTTTTCCCCCTAAAAAAAATTAAATAAAAATAAAAAATAAAAATGAAGTGTACTCTATACTTATCATTTTGCCCATTAAAAATCAGTTTTTAACCCAAAACAGTCAAAATACCCCATTTGAAACTCACTTTTCCCACTCTCTCTCCCCGTCTTCCCTCCTTCTCACATTCCTCTCCCTCTTACTCACATCACCAACATCCATCATTATCAATCGACGTCAACCACCCAAGCCACCACTAGCAAGTCGTCATCAACACCAGCCATCATCACCGACACCACTCCACTCTCTCTCCCTCTCACGCATCTCTCTAATCTTTATCTCCCCACACTCACCGCCACCATCATCAACTACCACCACTGACATGCCCCTCCAGCCGCGGTGCGCCACCACCCTTCCACCATCCTTCGTCATCATCATCACGTCACCATCAAATTTACACTCACCTTCACCAATCATCATCATCATCGACATACTCACCATGCTGCTGCCGTCGTGTCTCTTACCTCCCAATCGACCTCCTCCTCCTAAGGGCACAAATTTCAATCCCCACTTCCATTCTCCCTTCCTCTCCCCTTCATTTCTCTCGTTCTTTCCCCCTTCCCCTCTGTCCGGCAAGCCAGACACGACGTGGGGCCACTGCACAGCTGACTTACGTCCGCAGCCCCCTCCCCTCTCACCATTTTGCTTTTCATCAAATTTATATTTTGTCATTTACTTTTAATTTTTGAGTTTTAGATCGTACAAAGATGAAAATTTTGAGTATTTTACTGACTATGAACTTGTTTTTATTGTGGGTAATAATTGTTGAAGTTGCAAATGTAAGTCATGTCACTCATGTGAGCTTACTAGGATGCGATTTTGACATCCTAGGATCGAAAATTGGGTGTTTGAGGTAAGCTCATGGCTACCACCTTCATATAAAGCTTGTACATTTATTTTATAGATATTTTGTTTTAAAGCTAGTTATAGATATTTCAAGTTAGTTTAAAGGCACGATTTAGTAGATTGTATAAAGTTTTGGTTTTCCCTTTGGTGATTTTTTTTATTGAAAATGTAGTGTAACTATTTGACGGTGTATATTTGGTTTTAACTAAATGAAATCGAGTATTCATTATTAATATTTTGCAAAAGTTTCATTGCCATTGGTCCTATATTTTGAAATATTGTTGATAAAAAAATTTCTAGTGTCTTTTAGTTAATAATAATTGAAGCAAATACAATTCTATGAAAATAAAACCTAAACATATTGTATCATGTAAACACAAATAGCATAGCCATACAAGCATTCTTAACGATTGAAACGTAAAAAATAAATTACGTTTAAAGAAACGGTGCTCTTTAAAGTTTTTGATGAAGTAAGCAATTTATAGTGTGATATATTGAAATTTAAATTAACTTCCTGGTTCATATTCACACGTCGTACGTTTTCTTATTTTTATGTATGTCGTACACACACAAAGTGTAGCTTATGTATTAGATCCTTACACTCAAATAGATTTTCTGCAGAAAGACTGAATAAAATATATCGAGTAAAAAGATCCAAGTATATTCATGTGAAACCTAAACTCGATCAAAATGACTCATTTTTTATTTAAAAAATGAGAGTATTACATTCACTATTTAAAACACTATAATATAAAAAAACTAGCTTTTTTATATAGTTTATTCAAAATTTAATAAAATATTAGTGAAGTATGAAATTTTAATAAAAATTTGAAATAAACCCTGTTAGGTCAAACAGAATTCCTAAAAAATATGACTCAATCTTTGCTAGGTCTAATATAGAGTTTTTTTTTTATTATATATTTTTTCCTATTTTTATCCAATAAATATAATTGGATTATTTTTGGATAAATGGGTTTAAAAGAGTTTGATTTCCGTGTAGCACTGTCTCTTTAATAATTATGAGTAAAATGTACAATTCAAATTATTGAAAAAAAAAATGAAAGAAAATGCAAAATTTAAAACGAATGAATAAGACAAAATCTGGACGAAAAGTGATTGAATTCTAACTAACCGAACAAGCGATCGACCTGGTTACCAAGTCTAGTATAGAGTATTAGTTTTCATCCCTTAGGATATATAAGCTTTTAATTTTGTATAGTTTAACGGGGTATTGTTAATTGGTTTAAACTTTGGTTGATTTAATTTAATAGACTTTGCTTTTTGGTAATATATAACCATCTAGAACTTCAAGACTCCTATTATTTTCATGGAGTATACAAATGTGCGATCTAAGTGAAGTTCAAAGTTAAGTTCACTTCAATTCATCTCGTTTTTTTTTATCATAAGAAGTTGTGACAGCGATAACCATTTGTAATTCTTCATTTCAAAAAAAGAAGTTGTGACACCGATAACCATTTGTAATTCTTCATTTCTTTTTATACCGATGGATATGTCTTACTATATGGTTTCGTAAAAAGCGTAATATTGATAGGGTTTTAATAAGTTATTAGTGTTAAAATAATTAAACAAATGGCCACTTGAGGTTTTACTAGTCGTTAACTTGAGGGCCCATAAGATTAGTTAGGCGAAGCCTAGATACCCATGTTATCTAAAAAAAATAAAATAAAATAAAATGGTAGACCAATAAGATGCCACATGGCAAAAGTAAGGACATGGCTATAACAAATCTTGCTTAAATGAATATTATTATAGATTTATTGTTATAAAAATCTTTGTTTCATTGCAATACATGTCAGTTTAGTTTAGTTCTATTTATTTCATTTCAGTTAGTTTTAGTTCAATTTCCCCTAAAATAAAAAGTTTTAGTTCAATATGGTTCAGTTAATAGAAGTTGAAAATAACATGCGTATAAATGTTAGATTTGTTTTTTCTTTTAAATAAGACATCTCTTTATTTTTATGATTTATAAATATTAGACTAATAAGATTGCACATGGCAAAAGTAAGGACATGGTTAGAGCCTTTTGCTTCAATATATGTTATAGATTATAGATGTGAGATTTTTGTGAAAAGATCGGAGAAAGAAGGGTAAAGTAGACATTTTAACAGTAAAACAAACATGCAAAAGGAAAGTGGAAGAACAATAAGAAACATCGAGAAATGGAATATAAGAGCAAAAAAGTAACGGTGGAAGGATTAGGAATTTTAGCCAAGTCCTTAATAATAATATGTGTGCTCAATTTTAGTACGACACTTGGGACTAAATAGCAACATAGACAAATTTTGATGGAAATAATACGAGAAAATTCATCATGCGAGTTAGGTAGGGACGCATTTCCATGAGCTTCACCTTTTGCTTGGCCAAAATCACAATATAAGAGAGCATATAAGTCTGCATATTTTGGCAGAGAAGGGATCACCATACTGGCTGTGGTGGCTAAGGTCGTAGTCTTTCCCGGCGAACCTAGCCACAACAAGCCATTGTCTTTCTCTCTCCCTACCTACTTAACAGCTACAAGTGGAACAAAGAACATGGAATATCTGAGAATGTGCTTCTAAAGAATCTTTTCCATCCTTGCTCTGTATGATTCATCACTGTCCCATAAATAGTCCCATCTTATGCTCATTTCAAACACTCACACTTGCCCAAACTTACCATCTCTCTTATTCATTTCCTACACTATCTCTTGAAAAATAGAGTCATTCTTACGCCAATATAGAGAAACCATGGTGAAGTTCTCAAAGCAGTTTGAGGCACAACTTGTTCCAGAATGGAAAGATGCCTTTGTCAACTACTATCAACTTAAGAAAGACCTTAAGAAGATTCAGCTATGTAACACTAATAACTCTTCAAAACAACAAAATAAGGTCTCTTTTTCTAGTACCATTTGTTCTTCCCTCGGGAAGTTTTCCTTGTTTGGCCAGAAGCATAGAGATCACATGATGATTCAAGTACTCACTCTGTTTTAACTCTCTCTGTACTTACGTTTCATTGATTAATTAACTCATCATGTAGTGATAATAACTAGTAAATTTGTCACTTTAACATGGCATTGTTCTGATTATCAGGTTCACAGGAAGCCTGCATGCTCACAAAACAAGGGGGGTATGTATGAGACCGAACTGCTAGAGCAATTTGGGGATGTTGAGGCTGCAGGAGAGTTTTTCGGGTATCTGGACCGCCAACTCAACAAAGTGAACCAGTTCTACAAGATGAAGGAAAATGAGTTTATGGAGAGGGGAGAAAACTTGAAGAAGCAACTTGATTTTCTAACTGAGATGAAGATCGAACTCAAGCAACAACGAGACAGGGATGCTACCTCGCAGAATTCTGCAGACGAATCCTCTGTTTCGTCCCACCTCTCATGCGGTAAGCACTAAGCAACATCTCCTAATTTTGCCATACAAGTAATTCTAGAGCTCTTATGTATTCAAATTACGCTTCAGTAACTAATTTTTGGCTCCCAGAATTTCTTTTACAGTCAACGGATAATATGAGATGCTAAATCTACAAATGATCCAACTTGTTCTTGCGAATATTTAATTTGCTTTCTCTGATGCCATCAATTTTTAACTTCGAGCAGAGTTACATTCAAACGAAAAAACAGAGGAGACAGAGCCAGAACAGAGCCAGGACAGCTCAATAGACAACCTTGGCAAGAATAGCAAAAGCTACACAGAATCTTCTAAAACCGATGAGATGGAGAGATCATCCAGGAGAATCAGAAGAGACGACAGTGGTTCAAAGAACTTCTCCAGTAGGATTTTTCATTGCCATGGGAAGAATTTAACAATTGATATTCCCCTTACCACGCCATCGCGGACCTTGTCAGCAATTGGAAACCTGGTTTGGGAAGATTATATCACCCAATCATCGAAGAAGGGCAGCCCCAGAGTATTTCATGTTAATAAGACGAAGTTGCGTCATGCAGAAAAAATGATCAGAGGAGCTTTCATTGAGTTGTACAAAGGCCTGAGTTACCTCAAAACATACAGGTAAACTTCTTAATAAGATTTTGTCCATGGAAAATTATCACATCACATCACATGGAAAATGCAGATAACCTAGCATGCACACAACACACGCAAGTAACATGCACACGTGAAGAATGAGCAACTCATATCATGCTAATTGTGTTCTTCAGGAACTTAAACATGCTTGCTTTTGTAAAGATCTTAAAGAAGTTTGACAAAGTAAGTGGCTAAGTGCCTGCTCTTTTCAATTTTGTTTCATTAGAAAAGCTTTCTAGTCTTTTACTCACTGATTGATTGTTGCTTATAATTGTGAATAACCTAGGACTTTTACTCTTTCAGGTAACTAACAAAGAAGTCCTGCCAGTTTATCTCAGAGTGGTGGAGAGCTCTTATTTCAACATCTCAGAAAAGGTGAAATATTAGAGGGACAATAAACAAGGCTACGTACTTGAATTAAAAACTGTAAAAGAGAAAGGGAACAAAGAAAAATGACAATAACGTTTTTTGATCTCCGCATAATATGATTCATGTGTCAGAAATTTTTTGGAGCAGCAAATGCGTCCGCAAGTCTCTCAAGAGGGACAATATGAAGTGGACATCTACCTTAAAAGTTCTAACATCAAAGGGGTGACAAGGCCCTAAGATTTAATAGGCAACTAATATTATGTCTAAATCCACTGAAAAGAAATGTTAAAAAAAACAACAATTGAGACAACTTCCTCTTACAGATTTTTATAGTGGCCTACTGCTAGCTACTGGCCTGATTTGTTATGTACTTGGATTTTTGCAGGCTTTTAGATTATCAGACGATGTTGAGCAGCTATTCATCAAGCATTTTGCAGAGGATGACAGAAGGAAAGCAATGAAATATCTAAAGCCAAACCAACGTAAAGAATCACATGCAGTAACCTTCTTCATAGGTGAGCTGCTTTTTTTTTCCTCCACGTTCCTTAATGTTATTAGTATATGCATAATGCAAGTGATCGATATGCATATAATTGGGTTCAAGATTAAAGTTTTACTTATGTTTCTCCATCATGAAGTTAATGAACAACTAATCCAGAAAAAAAAAGTTGGCAGCAATAATTAGTTATCTTGAGTTCCTGACAAGGGCAAAGTTAATCCTTTCATCTATAAAAGTGTAATCTGAAAAAAGTGTAATCTAAAAGCAGACAATTGAGTACATAACATAATATGAGATAAGATATCAAACTGACTTCTTTTTGACCCAAGTCACCCAACGTTATATTAGGGAAAATAGACAATTGAGTCCTTAAAAATTAAGCAATTTTCTTAATCAATCTGTGCCAAAAGAATACAGTACTCCACAAAAAAATTTGACAAGTGGGCCCATGACGCAAGTACGGTATCAGCAAGAACCGTACATGGGTCACTAGTTGGTGGGATGGTAAAGATAAAGGTCCCGTTGAGTAGTCCACTACGAATGAGAGACAAAACATAATCTTTGATTGTCTGAGCCTTAGTAAAAAGGACCAAAAAATAACCAAAGGAGCACCACAGAAGAACACACTGTTTTCTGATTGATTTTTGTTGTATGCCAAAGCTGAAACTTTGATGCTATAGCTCGTAATATTGGTCATGTATTGGAATGCAAGCTGGATACCCACTACACTTCCAAGGAATCCAGAAACAAACAACAAAATATTTCTATGAACAGTCATTTGATTGGTTGGATATAGTTGAGTTCCTTAAAAAAGTTTTCTTTTTTTTGATGGAAGAGTTCCTAATTAAAAGCAAGCGCTTCTGTTTGATTAACATGCTAGTAAAACGGTGTATTGGAGATGATTGTGTTCACTAAACAAAGGGTTTAAATTTAGGAAATTGTTGCATAAAAGATCATAATGCTCTCACAGTTCAAATTTGAATGGAAACATTATAATGTAACAAGTAATCAAGGCAGTGGGAAATATATGATGAAGGGTTCACTGTGCACATAAGTGAGATCAGATAGCGAAGTTACCAAGACATAAGCTTTAAGGAGTATAAAACATGGTTTAAAGATTCAATGCAACTCAACGATGTTCATTCACATTTCCCTTTACGATTTTATTCTGCACTTGTAGGTCTTTTCACAGGGTGCTTTGTTGCACTCCTGGCTGGCTATGGAATCATGGCTCATATATTGGGAATGTATACAAAGCAGTCATCTGATACCATTTACATGGAGACTGTTTATCCTGTTTTAAGGCAAGAACTCCTGTTCTCTCAAAAGGAAGTCAAAGAAGTTTTCCTTTTCTTGTTATTCGAAATTAGGCTGACATATTAATTTCAAACCATTTTGCAGTGTGTTTAGTTTACTATTCCTACACTTTTTCCTGTTTGGATGCAACATCTTCATGTGGAAAAGGGCCCGTATCAATTACAGCTTTATCTTTGAACTAGCTCCAACCAAGGAGCTGAAGTACAGAGAAATTTTCTTGATTTGTGCGGCATCGATGACAGTTATAGTAGGAGTTCTGTTCACTCACCTGTCCCTTGAAGCTAAAGGGTACTCGACAATTCTTGTGCAGAGCATTCCAGGCTTCCTATCCTTGGTATTTCCTATTTTCCTTTGTACAACAGAACTGCATATATCACCTGATACGTTGCTGAGCTTGCAGATTTTTTTGCTTTTGCAGTTTTTCCTGATATTGCTGGTGTGCCCCTATAACATAGTTTATCACTCAAGTCGCTACAGATTTCTTCAAGCGATGAGGAACATTGTTTTATCACCTCTTTATAAGGTACGGAAATTTCAACCTTACTCTGTCAATCCATGTGAAATGTTCTCTTTTTACTTCTTGGAGCTTCAGTATAGATTCTTCGTAGTGAATGTGTGTGTTCTTCTTCTTTAGGTTGTTATGTTCGACTTCTTCATGGCGGACCAGCTATGTAGCCAGGTAGTTTTTTCAAAAAAGACAAACACACAGAAATCCATACTTCAATTTGTTTAGTTAATTACTTTTAATTAATATTATAACAATCAAACAATGACTCTTTTCAGGTTCCTCTTCTAAGAAATCTTGAGTATGTAGCTTGCTACTACATAACTGGTAGCTATAAGACCCAGGATTACGGATACTGTATGAGGACAACACACTACAGAGACCTTGCATATGCTGTTTCGTTTTTGCCATATTATTGGAGAGCTATGCAGGTACCAGAATGAGTCTTCTTTTATATCTACTTTTACGAAAAGAACAGAATATCAACAAGGTTACAAATGATGTTGTCTGTAGAGTGGTTTTGAATTCTGACAATTATTTTCACGTGATACCTTTCCAGTGTGCAAGGAGATGGTTTGATGAAGGTCAAGCTAGCCACCTTGTCAATCTTGGAAAATATGTCTCGGCCATGCTGGCAGCAGGAGCAAAACTGGCCTATGAGAAAGAAAAGACAACCGGATATCTATGTCTTGTAGTAGCCATGTCAAGTGCTGCCACAGTGTATCAGTTGTACTGGGATTATGTAAAAGATTGGGGATTGCTTCAATTTAATTCCAAAAACCCTTGGTTGAGGAATGAATTAATGCTCCGACAGAAGTTCTTCTACTATTTCTCCATGGTATACCAACAAACACACCCTCATATATTCGTACTTCTTTAATTACCTTATTACCTAGGTACCACATGAAAGTGTACAGGGAGGCAGGGGGGAGGGGAAGACACATACAAAACTTGCATTCAGATGACTTTTGATCCAATGGAAGCTCAAGCGCACCATACGCATCACTTGTCAATTTCCCATCTACAATATGAGTTTTCACCTTTTTTGGAATCTATAGGAACCCTTTTTTTATTCCAAGACAAAAGAAGCTGCGTGCAAAGTAGCAAAGAGAACTGGTTAAGCTTCTTTTTTTTTTGGGTGTTGGAATAATAAATTTGTCTAATAACTCTAGAAGGCTGTAGACGAGAACTTAAAAAGACCTACCCTCCTCATAATTTAAATTCCTGTTACTATCAATCTGTTGATAAATGAGCATATGTTGAATAATCTGACCTTTTTATGCAGGTACTTAACCTCATTTTAAGGCTTGCTTGGCTCCAAACAGTACTTCATCCGAGTTTTGGAAACGTTGATTATAGATTGATAGGACTGTTTTTAGCAGCCCTAGAAGTCATCAGAAGAGGACAGTGGAACTTTTACAGGTAACTTTATTAGTGACTGACTATACATTGTTTTCTGTAACATTGATGACAGGAATCTCTAATCTAGTACTGATGTGGATGATTTTGTTCTTATTCTTCCAGATTAGAGAATGAGCATCTAAATAATGCCGGCAAGTTTAGAGCAGTTAATCTAGTGCCACTCCCTTTCCATGAGGTGAATGAAGAGGACTGAAGTGCTTTTTGGGTGACAATGGCTATGAGAAGAGAATTTATCAAATGACTAAAAATTTAGAGGATGTTGATTCGAGTTGATACGGGTTTGGATGCTTTTGGTTCCTCATTGTACTTGAAAGGAAGTTGTTGCCGCAAGGCATCGACTCATGAATTGCCTCTGGCATCCTTCATTAATCTATAGGAAAAAGACATGTGCACATTTTGTTTCTTCAGATTTTTTGTCAATAATATTCAGATTCTCACCTGCATTATTGTCTGGATGACGCCTTGGTCTATGTCAGAGTATGTATGGCACCCTGCGATTGTACCTCAGGTAGTTTGGCGGGAATATTCTTTACAAGGTGCTGATTCTTAGGACAAATATGATTCCTGAACTCATGTTATATTCTCGATTGCATATCTATAATCTCATTATCTCATATGCTGGAATAGTACCTGAAATCGTTTTCGAATTTCAATCTTATGACTGATTGGATCATCAGGCCTTTGAATTCGTATATGGCATCAGTTACTGATAAACATCACATGCAAATGTCTGTAACTATAAGTAATTAACTACCTTTTTTTTGGTTTCATACTTATTTACTATGTTTAATAACACGGTCTAACGGGAAATTCAAATAAGGTTAAGTTCGTGTTTGGGTCCTTAGGATAGGAGGATGATACACGGTCCCGTTCTTCACAACTTAAGTTCATTCAGTTGAGGTGAGTTCAGTTAAGTATAGTTTTATTCAGTTCAGTTTTTCGAAGTTCGATCATCTCATAACTTGTGAACGTAATAAATTTTAATCGCGATATCTATTGGTAGATTGTTAGTATATCATTGAAAAGGTCTCACCAAATAGTTTTCATAAACGTACAATATTGATAGGTTTTGATAAGTGTTTGAGTGTCAAACCAATTCAGCTCAATTCGTTTTCAGTTTTATTCAGTTAAGTAAATTTCAGCTCCAAAGAACAGGCTCTTAGTTGTCAATAACATATATCGATATTTGGTACTTAAAAAATTTTGTGGAGAGAAGAATTGGAAGTAACTAGGACCTTACCCGTGCTCAGCACGGGCGCATTTTGTAATATCATTGATATTTTTTTTTTTGGTAAAAAAAGTAGGTGTTGTGAAAATTGTTTTGTTCAAAATAGCATAAGTAATGTATGTGTATTAAATAGTTCCAAAATAAGCAACAACTAAAGTTAATTTTTAGA
>ONZK01002230.1:9687-20360 GCA_900322385.1 Pharnaceum exiguum | reverse complement strand
GGGGGGGGGGGGGGGGACTCGGTCATTAATCAACCTTTTCTTTCATCAATGAGCCTGTCTCATATATGAAACGGGTTCACACAAGTTTTTGTGCACAGCATGCATTTAGTAAAGCAACAATAATGCAGGTTATCGGTTCATAAGTTACTGGATAACATGCTATGAGTGTGTTTGGCCTAGCTTATACTCAAAAGTGATTCTCCTTGGTATATTTCTTCACCTTCTCCTTCCAACTTCTCTACCATCACCAAAATAAAGTTTAAATTACTCTCCACATTGATCAAAAGCAAAAGCATCGAATTGGGGCTTTTGCTTTTGGCCATTTTAGGAGTCTTAGAGGCTTTAGGTAGTTCATTTATGATTGAGGTGGAGGAGGAGGAGGGAGAATGAGGAAGATAATACAAAGGAGAAGCACTTTTGGTAAGAATCTAGGCCAAACACCCTCTATGTCACTAGCCAATTGCAATAAAGATCAGTTCAAAAACAGATAGGCCCTTACAGGAATTGATAACCCCATTTGTTGCTTCAGCAGATGCGTCTGTCCGGCTATGCTTGAAATCAACATCCTGAAAGATTCCAAGTAGTAATTAGGGTTATGAAGCTAAAGTGGCTTTAAAACCAAATAGAAAATGAACCTGAAGGCTACATACTTACCACAGAGTTGGTACAATCAGGAGATGCCTTTCTTTTCATAGCTACGTTCTTAGTATGGCTAATCTTACATGAAGTAGCTTCCGGTAAGGGTTTTTCGCTCATGTCATTATCAGAGGAAGCACCATTGACTATCATCCCATCCTTTGTATCTCGACTATTACTTGACTTTTTCTTAAAGTAAGAACTTCTGACAATTATCTTTTTACATTTTCCTTCTGAAGCATCACCATCACGCTTATCAAGAAAATATGAACTTCTCAAAGTGGCTCTACTACTCTGACATTGAGGACCATTCTCATCTGCAGGCTTAACCTGCATATAGGAGCCTTTGACCGAAACATCCTGGCCCTGCACATTTATGTTTCCTGGAACAGTATCCAAGCACTGCTCCTGACAACGCTCCCTTTGCAATGTTGAGCAGGGCTTATGAATTGAGTGCTCAGATTGCTTCAAAAGATTACTCCTTCGACTACCTACAAACATGAAACAGCACGAATGGAAAACCTTCGTGGCTATGAAAAGGCACACAGTAATTCTACCAAAATGCAGCCAATCTGTAGAAATTGACCCTCTTACCATTCAAAGAAGAATCAGAATCAGTTACCACTTTTCTGGGACACTTGACCACCATCTGGAGGAAATAACACAAAAAGTAAAAGGCATACATATAAAAAGTTCTCTGGATGACAATCATCTTGAGCTAGAAGAGTAAATAATTCTTTTACATGAACTTACGATATCATGAGGAGACATGGTATCACTTGGAGCCACTATATCAACTAAAGACTCCGACATATGATTTTTTCTAAAAGCAGCACCATCTTCACTAACTTGAAGCCTCCCAGTGGGGGAGGACTCCTTTGTGGAATCTGGATTTTTTGGTGAGGCTCTTGGAGCCCTAAAATTCCTCTTAGCTTCCAGTGAAGCAAAGCCTTAATGTGTTAAGGAGAACGTAGTATATATTGTGACGTCCGACAAGCAAAATAGCAATAAACCAAAAAAGAAATCACTTGTAGTGTGCATGTATTACAAGAAACTCAGAAGCAGCACTTGATTTGCTCTCACTATAAACATCCATTGTGAACAATCTCAGTGAGATATGCCATCAACACAATGAACAGATTAACTCCAAAAAGGAGGGAAAAAAAATCTAGTTAGTTTCCCGACAATGTGTCTGCTATTATTTTTCCAAAAACATCTAGTAGTCAAAATTACTGTTTGTAGCTATCAGCCTCAGGTGACATAAACTCTATAGAGAGGGTGATAAGATTTCATTCTGCAGTCTATTCGCACTAGTTGGCTTTGGAACTAAACGGACAGAGCCAAAAGAAATAATCAGCCACACAAGCACATACAGTGAAGAAGAAACCTAATCCACAGACACAGAATACTAAGTTACAAAAGGATACAGAAGTAATTAGACAAGACATTCTTGTTTGCTGGCAAATCAAGCTTCTTCTTGTCCCTTCCAGGTCTATAATCTTTGAGTTGATACGAGGTTTCAGAAGCAGGACTCAGTCGAACAAAATCTGTCTGCTGAAAGGGAAAAGGAATGAGAAAAGTAATAAACCAAACTTAAAGACACATCAAAATAACATGATCAGTCTGGACTCCAAAATATAAAATAGCGATATCTCATGATTGTAGGGGGAATTAATCAGTGTAGTTCTTTACTTTTGGCTAAGTTTCAAAGTGATTCCAATGATCCCGTCATCAAGTGACATGCTCATCAATGTTGCTAATATTTTTCTTACCAGTTGCACAGCTCCGGTAGCCAGATTCAGATACAAACAGCAGAGTTACTTTTAGCACGCTGAATGAGCAATCAAACACTTCCATGACCTATACTTTCAATATGTATGATTTTTTTTCTTCTTTATTACCCAGGAGAGCACTACATCCAACAGAGTCAAAAGATATTACTGCTCGTCTTGCTCTGACTTTTAGCTCTGCCCCGGCTTCACAGAAAAGCAACAGGTGTAATTCTTTCAGAACATCCATCCACAGCCCTTTTTTGTTCTAAATGGTCCTCTAGTTGTATCCGTAAAAAGAAAAGTAAGAACCTGAATGACTTTAAGTGCACAAGGAAAGCAAAAAAAGTAACTCCCACCGAACACGTAAGACAAAAAAACTTCTAACGGTCTAAGTGTGTTTACCAGTAAACTACTAGGCAAAGTGGAATAAAAGAGACGCATGTCAGCCCACCTACATGCTTATGCAATCCAATATATACAACAGGCTAAAAAAAATTAAAAACAATTTCCACATCAAGTCCGCGTGTGAGTACTATAAACTTGTGTTCATAATATTCATTGCCAGTCTCAACCCCGGATAAAGGAGGAGAGTTGCGTGGTAGCCCGGTGACAGCCAGCGCATCAAACCTAGTCACATGTCTTTGGCGTTGACCGATTTTGGGATGTTCGAGTGAGTGCATGCGTGTGAGTGCGTGGCTCATTTGGTCCTTGCTAGCCAACCCCAAAAAGATTTGGGATTAAGGCTTCGAAGAAGAAGAGAAGAAAACAATTTTCACATCACAACCTTCTCAGAAATGTTGTGTTGATCGACACTAGGAAACATGTTTTATAAACATCAATATCTCCCCAACTTAAATTCTAATTAGGAGACATTGACTATTAGATTTGCAGACGTTTCAAATGATGAAGCCATGTAAGTGTCCAGAGACCAAAGGAATTATGTACCTGAAATGGTAGCTTAGAAATTGGATCCAGTTTTCCTTCTGCTATGGCCTTAGCTACATGTTGAGGCATGAATGTACAAGTGGTTAAGGCACAAAGGATGTAGTTTTTCTTCGGCAGAAAATTGATATCCAGGATCCAGCCAAATATGATTTAACAAACTGAAGAGAAAACAAAGGATATGGGCCTAAGAAATCCAGATCTCCATCGGCGCAGTCAAGCATATCTGACAAATGCACAATATCCTCCTTTTTGGGATCGTAAACTCTTTGGTGTCGGAAAGTCCATATCGCTTTCTTGAATGATTCCTCATAGAGTGGAGGAACCACCACAGAGCTGTACTTCAAGTGTTTAATAACCTGAAAAAGTAAATCCATAACTTACCCAGAAAAATAGAATTTCACTTGAAAGAATTTCTGATTCCGAGAACACTATAAGATGTAACCTCTGAGAAGCAACTATATTGTGCAACATACTATATCTGTGATCTTTATTTTCAGACAACATGATATTGTCATAATACTACTATTATGTAACACTAAGCACCTTCTACCAATTTGGAACCTTACCTTCTCAAATGTTTTGAATTTGCTAATCAGAGCATGGGCTTTTTTCAGGCCCAAGCCAGGAAGAGATGCCAAATAGTCACACCCGCTGAGGATACACATCTGAAGAACCATATTATCAGTAAATCCAGTAAAAGGCAGATCCTTGTTTTGCTGTAATCTGGATATTTGGAATTCAACACCTTGACCGAACTTGTCCATTTTGTAGATTATCTGGACCAAACAAAATAAAATAAAAAATAGGTTCAGGCTATCAATGGTATCAAGAAACTAAAATTGTTGTGTATCACTGTCATCTAACAGAAGTGAATTATCAAGTTGATTCATATGGGTAGTGTATGCTGTTAGTGTATACACAATGAAATATCCCATTAGTGTCCACACGGACAGCTAGACGATGATACTAGACCTTCCGTCAGTTAGAGATAAGTACTCAGCTAACAAAATTATTTCAACAAGTAGAGCCATCCTACAGTTATCTTCTCTAGCCGCACAGCAGCAACAGAGACGCTAACAAATTCACAGTGTGTTACCCCCTTAATCCTAAAGAATGTCATAGTGATGATGACAAAGCTAAAATTGTGCAGTATACTTAGACAGTTTTGTGTGTGCTGTTACTTACTCTTGGACAGCCGAAGGCAATGAGGTCTGAGTCCTCCGTAATTACTGCATCTACTTGTTTGGTTGTCGCTAAGAAGGTCATTTGCGCATCTGCTTCATATGGAGCTACGATGTAGCAGATGTCTTCCCTTTTCAATACCTTGGCATGAGAAATAATCAGAAAACTTGCTTTAACTCCTCATTGAAAGATTACTCGGTATAATTCAAGCCTAGAAGTTAGTTGCTGATTAATACTCGGTAGAATTCAAGCCTAGAAGTTATAAAGCCAAAACCGACTCAAAATTCAAGTTATACAAAAAGCAATTGATCACCTGTATTAACTCATATGCAATAGCTGGAGAAATATCCACAGCCTTTTGATAGCATTCATATGCAGCCGCCGAATTACCACTTGATTCATGCTCAATTGCTCGAGCAAGATTTTCCTTCCTTGATCTGCACGTTAAGTTATATTCTTTAAATCTTATTTTCAACAGGCCAGGACATCAAAGTGCAGTCCAGTCACTACCATATTGAAAACGGAAAACAGTAATATGCAAGATAAATGCAAAAAAGTAAAACGAAAACTGGCACGGCCAAGCAGCCAAGTCTGCATGTTTTTTTGTTAAAAGTCAAACTTGGACATCTATTTCATTGCCAATTACCGTTATGAGATCAAATACTTTGTGTCACTTGCAATTCTCTCGCAGATATGAAGGCATGATCAAAGTTAATATATATTTGTCAACTGGGTAGCCTCATACGATCAGATGGAAAGGGCTGACACAACCCAGTGACCAGCAAAATGGAGCTTCAATCACTACCGACCGTATAAAAGAAGAAAAAGACTGAATATCTACTATCGTCCAGGCCAGCCTTATTATCTGGAATGCTCAAAAGATAATCAGCAGGGCTTGGATAACGTAGCGTCTCTTCTTCTTCTCTATAGGAACTTTTTTTTTGATAGTTGTACTAACAAATTCTTTTATTCAATATGTTCCAATAGAAGTTTCAGGTGATGTTGCATGGAAAAAAAATGCACTTGATTGGTTTCTCATGTGAAGGAAAAATGAAGTTAGCAACACCTGTTCCGGAGCTTGAAAGCCCAGTGCTTTTCAAGAAAGGGCATCAGCCACTAAGCTCAGTAAATTTCAAAAAATTACAAGAAACAGAAAGCAAGGTAAGATATGAAACAAGAAAGAAGCTGGAAGTGCCTGACAATGATTTCATTCCCACCTAGCACGCTTATTTTCTTGCTCACTTTTCATCGGTAGAAGATCCCCATCGAAAACGAGAATAGGCTTGACACCATAATGACGTAATAAATTTACCCTGTGCATGCAGTAGTCAATGTGCCTGAAGAGGAGCAGCGTCAACAATAAAACAATAAGGCAAAGCTTCGGAAAAACAGAACGCTTCTATTAAAACAATCCTCTTTTCATGCTTTGCTTATTTTTAGGAATAAGATTCTTTAAGAAGAAAAGCCAACTAGAACAGTTTTAAATTTCCTTGAGAAAAGAAAAACACAGACACAGTTACAACAAAAAGATTGTGAATAAACCAAAACAACAATAACAAAAGGCAACAAAAGAAACCATTGAACAATCATCACTACACATATACAAATCACAATAATGGTTTCCAACACGCGCTCTCCCTGAGGCCCTAGCAAGTTATTCCCATCTTTCTTGTGAATCTTCTCAAATAAAACAGTATAACTAAACAAATTAGCTTGCATGACATCAGCTGAAAAGTAAAGTGTGCAACAACCCTCAGAGATATTTGGGTGAGGAAAATGTCTGCAGGAGCTCATTCAAGTACATTGGTTTAGAGTATCCCCTTTATTCTAAGAGTACTGAGCAGAAAAGGCGACAAGGGGGGAGCACATAGAAAAGGTGACTAAGCTTCACTTTCTGAACAAGTGGATCAGTCATTTCTTTGGTTCAACTCGTTTAGGAAGTCTTTCACTTATCAGCAACCACATTTCAAAGATATATTAATGAAGCCAACACAAGCATGATTCTGAAAATGCATATTGCAGAAATACAATTTGAAGAAACCCATGAGAAAATGCAATGTCGTGCTAGTTTCAGAAAATGCAATTGCTCAATGACAAAAGATTGGTACAAGGTGCATATTCCCACACAAAAACCAGATGATTCCTACTCAATCTCAAGTTTAGTAAGTTTAGTTTCGCAGCCTAAAGATACTGTTCCATTATCTCTCATATATTAACAAGTTTGAGTATCAAAATTGACTGAAAAGATACAAGTACAAGAACACTGACGAATTTCATCCAGGTCTCCAATTGAGTCCTGCTACCTCTATCATCATCATACTATCTCTTCTACTGATAGGTTGTGGGATAAGTTCTTTTACCGAGTGATTTTAGATGAGCAAGGAACACAAGATTGACTTGGTTAGAATCACTGCTCATGTTACTGGCTTTGCTCAAGTAAGAGCTTTTACTTCAGAAGGATTAAAAAGCCAGAGAAATAGTGATTAGGATCCAAAGAAAACAAACTAGAGTATGTACTAGACACTGGATATAAATATACTTTTCGAACGTATACATGATGCAAGTGCAAGCTTCAACAACTAAAACTCAGGCCTTCACGATGGAATCAATAAATTGCAAGTCATTTGTGAGTCAGTATTAAAAAAATAACTAGAAAAAAGAACAAAGCTTTGATCGTCTCTTATCACAACATTCAAATAACACTCTATCCAAATATCCAATAATGTGAAGAAATGTAGACATTGACCTCTGATAAGCTGTTAGATAAAATAAGGTCTACAACAAAAAAATGAAACCTTCTTATCACAACTCCAAATTCCAAACCAAAAACTTTCGATAATCGTTGGTAATTAATAACGTAGCCGCAATCACATAGAGGGAACAAGTACATTCTGTGAAGTGCAAACTCCTACAAAGAGGTTCTGCCAAAAAGCATCTACTTGTAGTTTTCTCATCTCATTTATGGAAGGAAAGGATACTTCACTGAAACAATGTTCACCTCAATGTGGGCAGACCATAAGAGACAAACCCCCCTCCCTCTCCCAAAAATAAATAAATTAATTAGTAAAAATGAAAATAACTGAGATATTCATCACCACTACCTGATTTCATCTCAAAATACTATTAGACTACTTTTTTTTACCTCTCCTTTTCACAAAAAATTGTGTCAGCCCGTTTCATATATGAGACAGGGTATTAATGATCCCTCGGGTTTCTCTTTCTTTTTCTTCCCTTCGGAGTCACAGCCTTGAAAGGTAATGACTGTTAAAACAAGGATTGACAATCAAACCCATCTTTAAACTACTACAAAATGTGCTGACACAACTCACCATGAAGTGATTACGCCCCTAATTACATTCAAGAACCAAAAGACAAATCTTTTAATCTTTTGGCCCAACTGGACAGTAAAACATCACTAAATTACAGTAAAATAACAACCCAATAAAAAAAAAATGCAATTTACAATTAACCCCTTACTACAATACCCAAAATGAGATTTATATACAATGCAACACAAATATCATCTTTACATGCAATATCCCAAATGGGTTATCTCCAGAAATGCAATTGGGTCAAATTAAAAGAAGGGTGAAAATATTATACCGGGAAGTGGGTAGGCCTTTGCAAAGTTGAACACTGCAAGACAAAGCACCTTTATGAAGCCAAGAATAAGTGTCAATAGCAACAACACAACCCTTGATGTCTTTTATGTGTATTGGTTTCATTATTGATTTGAGCTGCGGTAGTAGCCCTGTTATACCCATTTCGGTTGTTGCTCGGTCAGTGACTCAGTGGGGTATCTCTGTCTCATTCAAGAGGGTGATGATGTTTGTTGTGGGTTAACTTGAGTGGAGAGGAGAGAGAAGGGAGTTCCGGAGGAGGGAGGAGAGCGAGGGTGATTTTGCCATTTTGGGGAAAAATAAGTATACACTGCGTTGGCGTAGCAAAGTGGCGGGAACTTTTCACTTTTTGTGCTTTTTTTTTTATGACCAGAAAAGCTACTACGATACTCATACTCCCTCCGTCTCCGAAGGTTTTTCCACTTTTCCGTTTTTATTCGTCTCAGAAAGTTCTTCAGTTTTCATATCTAACATGATTTTTTTTTGCTAAATGACTCATTTACCTCTTTTACTTCATCCAAATTACCACAACTACCATACCTCTCATTCTCACTCACCCACTTGTTGAGAATAAATTAGTCTTTTTCCAACTTTCTTAAAATGTGTGCACTCTTCTAAATAGGAAGAACTTTCGGAGTACCTGATTTTAATCAGCAAGTCTTTTGTTCACTTACTTGGAGAAAACCTTACGAAAGAGTCCCAGGGAGGTCTTGTGGAGGTGTCTGGAGACTAAAAGAGTTCCATATATTAGGGTTATTAAAGATACGTATGGGATGTAATTACTTGTGTTTGCACGGTGGGCGGCGACCCTTTTCCAATTGAGGTGGGACTGCATCAGGGGTCAACACTGAGTCCGTTCCTGTTCGCCACAGTTATGGATGAATTAAGTAAAGGGATTTAGGGAGAAATCCCATGGTGTATGCTATTTGCGGACGATATTTTCCTGATGGACAAGACGCGAGCTGGAGTCGATGCCAAATTAGAAGTATGAAGGGACAACTTGAAATCAATAGGACTGAGGTTAGGTAGGACAGAGACAGAGTATATGTGTTGCAACTTTAGCGGTGCAGGGTTGTTGGAGGAAGTGAGTATTGGTCATGATGATATTCCCAGAGTTGAGCTCTTCAAGTACCTTGGTTCGTACTTGCAATGCTATGGGGAGATCGATGATGATATCACCCATCGTATATCAGTTGGGTTGCTGAAGTGGAGGGGCACTTCAGGGGTACTATGTGACAAGAAGATCTCGCTTAAACTCAAAGGGAAGTTTTATAGAGCTACAGTATGCCAAGCGATGTTGTATGGAGCCGAATGTTGGCCGTTAAGAAAGTTTAAGAACAAAAGTTAGCAGTTGCGGAGATGTTGTGCTGGATCTGCAGTCTCACTAGGTTGGACAAGAATAGAAATGAAGTGGTTAGGGGGTAGCTGAAAGTGGCTCCATTTGTAGAGAGGCTACGTTGGTTTGGGCATGTCAGGAGGAGAGGCCCGGATGCACCGGTGCGTAGGTGCGAAAACATAGTTTTGAGTGAGCTTAGAAGAAGAGGCAGGCCGAAGAAGAGTTAGGGAGAATGTATTAGACATGATAAGACCACCCTATAACTTAGTGAGGACATGGCCTCAGATATGAGTTCTTGGAGAATGAGGATTAGGGTACTAAACTGTTAGTATAGGGTACTAGATCTGTTAGTATAAGGTTTAGTGTTAGCCTATAAGGACTTGGTGTGAGTAGTGTTTCTATTGTGCACGTTATGTTCACACTTATATGATAGTTGTCGTTTTGCTAGAAAATTTGTGTTTTACATGTGCTTTACTTATGGGTTACTTAGGCTTTGTATGTCTATCCGCGACTTTAGGTTTTTATGGTTATTTTGGTTTCTAACGATTTTTCACTGTAAGTACAAATGTTTTTATGGGTACATTAGTTTCTAACGATTTTTCATTGCAGGCACAAACAAGTTCTCATAAAGTTACTAAGTGGGTCATTCTAGAAACTGTCTCCCGATTTTTGGGGGTAAGGATGCGTACATCAGATTTCATCATTACCCTATCTGAGATGCGATTAGATTGAGCAGTTGTTGTTGTTGTTGTACGTTGTTGTTGTTGTTGTTGTTGTTTTTGTTGTTGTAAGTCTTTGGTACACCGGGTGTACACATACACCGGATGGATTTATAATTAATAATAAAGGGTCTCACTAATAACATAAAAAAGGTGACTGGTATATGTTGTAATGCTTTGGAATTGGAGGATTTTAATAAGTCTTTGGTATATGGGGAGGCAAACTTACACCGGCTAAAATTGTGACTAATAACAAGATATTGACTAACAGTACCTACAACGTGAATAATGAGGTATGTTTAATAAAAATTAAGCACCCGATTTAAACTTATACCGAGTGTACCTAAAAGTTGGAGACCAAATTTCATTGGTTGCACCTAGACCTGGCAATCGGGTCGGTCGGTCGCGTTTCGGGTTCGGTCGTTTCGGGTCGGTTTATTTTCGGGTTCGGTCATTTTCGATC
>ONZK01002229.1:33320-53527 GCA_900322385.1 Pharnaceum exiguum | reverse complement strand
TTGGATTTGACCCAACGGAATTATACATTTTTTCTTCGATGATAATATTATTTTATTAATATTTTATTAAAATTTAAACAGTTTTTTTACTTCTTATTTAAAAAATACTATTATTTTATTAATTTTTGAAAATTAAAAATGTAAAATAAACATTTATAAATATTTTATTCTCAGCTTATACCAATCAGGCCGAGTTTGACCCTACTTTTATCCGGTTTTTCGAGCTCGTATCGAGTACTGTTCATAACCCAATTTAGGGAGCTGCTTTGTACCGCATCTATTTCTTCTATGTACCGCAGTTTTCCCATCTTTTTTCCATAATTGCCCTTGGAAAGAAAAAGTGAACTGTTGTTGACTATTTGCGCTTCTAAAGACCTAAACGGAACTGTATCATTGATCCGCAGTTCCGCACCCCCATCAACGTCGCCTGCCTCACATATTGGAGTCAATTCTCACCATCATTCTTTCTCCTACCCATCCTCCCTCCATCCACGTCATCGCTAACCCAACAGTAATGGCAGCCATCGCATTCACCGTCAAGCCACCAACTTCCTTTTTCTTTTACCGAGTGGCGAGTGCAACAAGTCCCTATGCTCATAGGTGTAATTTCAGTCTTAATAACAAACTCATTCACAAATATTATAATATGACTTCCTTTGACAATTGCCAAAGATTATCACCTGCTCCCCGTAACATTAATATTGATGACTTGCTGATATTTGATTATATGAATGAAGGCATGAAATGGTTGGTGATACTACCTTTGCCAATTTATCATCGGATGGTTGTTATTATTGTCGGATAGTGGCACTTTTTGTGGGTGATTTCGGTAGTCGGGCTGTTTGTGACGAACAAGATTCGAGCGACGCCCGCGATGGTCAGTTGTGTAAAATGGAAGGATAGGTAGTGGACTATGTCTGTCATACGCTTCTATTACCATTAAGGGCAATAATGGAAAAAAGATGGGAAAAATGCGGTACATAGAAGAAATAGATGCGGTAGAAAGCAGCTCCCCTAATTTATCCACAAGTCCACAACCCATCATAAACCATTAATCATTCTCTTTCCTAAAATAGTGTTTTTACTCACTATTCTCTATCCGAGTCTCCGGTTTTCACGTAAACTATAGTGGTACTGGTTCTTCATTCCCCGTATTTTATTTTGTTAATATAATATCTTCTATTCTTCTGAATTAAAAGAATTGTTTTTTTACAAAAGTTGAATCATGGTTTCTTCTAACAGTGGGAGTTTCCATGGACCATGACTTTTCCTTTCCAATACCATCGTGTGCATCATCAATCATCATAATAAGCTGAAAAGTGAAAAGTGAAAACATCACCGACCAATCTAGATTCCTCTCTCTCTCTCTTCTGACTTCTCTACCCTCGCAAATGGAGCGCAGTGGCTACGGCCGAGATGGCATATACAGGTCATTGCGACCACCATTGAGACTACCCACAAACGAAAGCCTCTCAATGGTGTCATTCCTCTTCAGAAACATCTCATCATACCCAGAAAAGCCAGCATTAGTTGACTCAGACTCAGGTTACACCATCACATTCTCTGCCCTCAAATCCATGGTTACCAACCTCTCTCGAAGTTTGACCCATCTGGGTATTTCCAAAAATGATGTTGTTTTGATATTGGCACCAAATTCTATCTTTTATCCTGTCACCTTTCTGGGTATCATTGCTGCTGGTGGTATTGCTACGACTGTTAACTCTATTTACACTGTTGCTGAGATTACTAAACAGGTTAATGATTGTAAGCCTAAGTTGATAGTTACTGTCCCTGAGCTGTGGGGTAAAGTTAAGGCCTTTAATTTACCTGCTGTGTTCTTCGGGTCTAAGAAACATGATCTTGTTGTGTCTAGCTCTAAGATTGTTTACTTTGATGATTTGGTGATTGGTGAAAATGGCTATAAGGAAAAAGAGTTGCCTGAGGTGGAGATAAAGCAAAGTGACACTGCTGCACTGTTATATTCATCTGGGACAACTGGTGTTAGCAAAGGTGTAGTGTTGACTCATGGGAATTTTATAGCGGCCGCGCTTGGGGCGTGTGGCGATCAGGATTTTGACGGGGAGAAGCACAATGTGTTCCTTTGTATGTTACCTATGTTTCATGTTTTTGGACTCTCTGTGATTTTGTTTGCTCAGCTTCAGAGAGGGAATGCTGTGGTGGCTATGGCGAAGTTCGAGTTTGAGATGATGTTGAAAGCTATCGAGAAGTATAGGGTTACTAACTTGTGGGTTGTTCCTCCGGTTGTGCTTGCTTTGGCTAAACACAGTGCTGTTAAGAAGTATGATCTTTCTTCTTTGAAGCAAATTGGTTCTGGAGCTGCGCCTTTGGGTAAGGAAATGATGGTGGAGGTTGCCAGGAATGTGCCCCAGGCCTTGATCATGCAGGTTACATGTCTGCTACTGAATTTATCATTTGCTATTTCTGGTTTAAGTGTCTTGTTTGAGTTTATCCATGTAGATTGTCAAAGTGTACAAATTTACCTTTTTAACTCTAAAAGTTGAGTGTGATGACAATTAATCATTAGTATTTGAAGTATGCTCCTAAGGGATATGGTGTTTGTGAGAGTAGCTGGATTACTTCTTGCAGATTATTCAGGGTCAGGGTCAGGGTCATTGTTGAGAGCAGTGTGATTGTTTCCTGATTAAGATGCAATTGTGATTTCAGGGATATGGTATGACAGAAACTTGTGGAATAGCCTCTTTAGAGCACTCGAGATTTGGCACTCGACATTCTGGCTCGGCGGGAATGCTGGTTTCAGGTGTTGAAGCTAAGATAATCAAAGTAGACACGTTGAAGCCCCTTCCCCCGAATCAACTCGGGGAAATATGGGTTCGTGGCCGTAATATGATGAAAGGTACTGGAAATGATCCTACACTTCATACAGTTTACTTTTTCAAGTAACTGTGAACTTCCTTACACTTTTTTCTCAAATTGTTGTTTTTTATGCTCAGAACAGCAGTCCGCTGATTTTATAATTTGATTGTAGTTGCAATGCTTTTCATTGGTCTCAAGTACGATTGTTTATGGCAGAGGTCTGCAGATGTCTGCTATTTTTCTTTGAAACAGCCATTTATTGACAGTACATTTTCTGAAGTTACTAGGTACAGGAAAGCATGTGTGTTACTTTGTGGCTCTGTAGTTTCACGAGCATCTGATGTGGCCAGCTCTATGGGAGTGCAAGTATCTTAAGAATAGCTTATCCAATAAGTGGCATGATATGTTTCCTTTATTATTGTACACATTTCCTTTATTTCCTAGATGTTTAGTAGAATAGGATTTCTTTTTTTTTTACTGCAGGATAGGATTTCTGAATAGTAGTAATTATGCAAGGATCCTTTGACTGAGGATTCCTTAGTCTGTTAGCTAAGATCCTGTAAAGTATAATTCTCTGTAAGCATTCTATGTAGCCTATCAAAGGCTGTCATGAGTGTTTAAAGGACAAGCAACTACCCTAAACAAGAAAATTATTTATTCGTTGTCGCGGAAAAGTTAATCATTAGTCTTTAACAGCCTGGCCTTGAGAATTTCACTCTTTTGCTGTGTCATCTTTTGACCTTGAAGAGGCATTTTTCTCGTTTTTTCGTCCTGTCCATTGGATATTTCATATGCCTGTTTAATTTCTTGGCTTTGAACTTTATGCTGCTGCTGGCGGGCTAGCTGCTTCTTATTGCCTAAACCTGCTCCCCTTCATGATTCAGTTTGACCTGTTTTTCTAGGGAGAGTTCAAATATGAAGGTAACAATGAAGCTATCTTCCTCTTCTTTTATTCCCTTTTCCTTGTATAAGTAGGTACTCTTTTAGTGTAGGATGTAGTGATCAAAGTTGCCTTTTATTGTTGATTATGAACCCCTGTTATAAATGCACAATGAATTATGAGGAGCTTCCAAAAATTAAGTAGGGGACTGAGTTGTAGCTTGTAGATGTCACTTGGTGTTTCACTACCTTTTACGTAATTTTTCTTTTTGATTAGCTACTATTACTTAGTGCACTGGTAACCTCTATGTAGAGGTTAGACCTATCATGTATTCATGTCGTTGGACGATATTTTAAAAACCACGGTAATATTGGAGGTATTGGATTCTCACTGAGAGAGACGAGGAAGAAACTGAGGGTTTACTGCTGCAAAGTAGATTTGAAGGTGTAGGGGTTTTTTTCTTAGCCAAGGCCTGATTTTTCTTTAGGGATTTTGATGTTAATCTAGCTTTCATAAGATTTCTGCGTGAATACGAGAAAAAGGAGTGACAATGTTGTAGTGACATCACATGATAAAGATGATCGGCTGGACTTCAGAGTTTGGATATTGTATTATGATTTTTGATGACAGGAGCTGTTTGGGTGTCACTAGGAAGACACCAGGGGAAGTGGTTCGAAAGACATTAGGTGGTTCTAAGATGTGGGAATTACTGATAGCCTGGGAGGAGACTTGATTTCTTTTTTATCATTTCTTTCTTGTCTCTGTGTTTGAAAATTTTATGCTGAGTTTTTACGATGTGACTATATTCCGTGGGCCAACAGCATTGGCAACTGAAAACATGTGTTGCTTGTGCTACTTATTGAAATAATATGAAGTCCGACGCCAGTGTACCTTTTTCGTTGGTTTGAAGGCGGTTGACGGACGGGCTGATACTTCCAGCTCCAACTTGTAATTTGAGTATCAGGTCGACTGTTTTTCCTTTTTCTACTATAATCTATATATTTTTGGTTTAAAGAGAGGCACTGAGTCCCGTAAGAATCTAGCCGCCAATGCTAAGGGTTAAGGGTATTGATCTCTACCACTTGAGCAACTTTCGCTTCTCTCAGCTGCAGCTTCTGTGTGTCACAAAACTGGTCATAGTTTTAATAAAATGGACTAGTGCTTCCTTTATGACAGACTTTTCTCAGAAAATTTTGGTGACTAATGTAAAATGGATCATATACTACTTTTAGATATGTTTGTGTGTTGTGCTGCACTATATTGTGTGGAAAGGCATAGGTAATTTTAGGGGAAGTCTAGTTCTTGTGACAAAATCAGTAAACTGAAAATGGAGCATCACTGCTCTATAGAACGCATTTACTTCTAACCTATGTAGGTAACTAAGGGGCTTGATTCTGCCAGAAGCATGAGCTTCTCCAGGATGTGGCAGAGGAATGCTTAACTTAATTGGTATTGCTTGTAGGTTATTTGAATAATCCAGAAGCCACCAAGATGACTATTGATAATGAAGGATGGTTACATACGGGGGACTTAGGATACTTTGATGACGAAGGAAAGCTATTTGTGGTGGACAGACTGAAGGAACTCATCAAATACAAAGGATTCCAGGTATTCTCATCTGTGTTTTCTTGAGCCGTTCAATTTGACGTCCCCTTTAATTGATTCTTTCACACATTTGTAATGTGGAAATGAAATGGAGAAGACAATCAGATTTGCATGCTTCTGGAACTGTTTTGCTGCATCAGCATTTTCTGGAATGATGAAGCTTATGTATCTTGAATTGCTTCATCAGATTGAAATTCGGAATTACACCAGCTTTTGTAACCAAATATATTATCGCTTAGTTCATGTCAACACCAATATCTGGCCAAAATAACTTCATGAAATAGTTGAGCGGCAAATGATGATGGAAGCTCTCAAAAAAAAAAAAATGATGATGGAAAGATACTTCCGAAACATCCCTTTGTTCTTGACCTTTTGGAAGATGCGATTTGTTTTTTCGTGGAAATGGTGCAACTTATATCATATTTGTTACTAGGTTGTTTAATTTGTTCATTTTCGATTCTTAATTATCTTGTATGTAATTTATATTTTTTTGTTAATGTGATTATCAGAAGACATCATGAACTATCCAATTGGAAATTGTCTTTGTTGTAAGAGTTAAGTTGGTTAAGCTAGTTGCTTCACTTATCGATTATTTCGGGGAGTGGTAGGTGTATAATTTGTATTCTAAACCTAAATAGCGTGCATTCTCATTTCACAGACTTGTAGAGTCCCTTTGTCCAGATTTAGCTTTATGTAAGATGTCCAAAATCACTTCCCTTCTTTCCCAAAATAAACCATAATGATTCTTCTTCGCTCTAGCTGTCACCGGCCTACCGCGCAACTCTCCTCCTTTATCCGGGCTTGAGACCGGCAATGACTGTTCATAAGAAAATGTTTATGAACAATAATCATTAGAAGAAAAAAAATGCAACTTAAACTACCATCTCTTCTCTGCCCAAAACCCAGAGGTTTTTGCTTCTCGCCACGCATCACAAAGTCACTACTTTTCTCTCCTCAGCACAATCGGTTGGTAAGGGTGTCTCAGTCTCTTTTAAGGGGTTCTTGTATGTGAGATCTTTTACCAATGGACAGTTTTTGACGGAGGTTTAACTTTCGTTCTCATAGCCTTTTCCTAATATTGGATGATTTGGACTTTGTTTTGAGCTGTCTCTTGTTCTTGTTGTATAAAAAACATGTTGAAGAGAATTGTTCTTATGTGATCCTGTTGATTTTCATCAGGTTGCACCTGCTGAACTGGAAGCTGTTCTTCTTTCACATCCTGAAATACTTGATGCCGCTGTCATCCCGTATGTTTCTATGTTTGAGCTCTTATCTCATTCCGTATATGACCATTAGAGTACTTGTTAATCTTCACTTGCTAATTTCATGGGACGATGAAGCTGCTTGTAATCTCCAATAAGCTTCCTCAATTTCTTTCCACCACTCTGCTTTTGGTTCTTTCAGCTTTCCTGATGCTGAAGCAGGAGAAGTGCCCATTGCTTATGTTGTTCGAGGACCTAAAAGTACCCTGAAGGAACAGGATGTCATGAAGTTTGTTGCAGATCAGGTATCTTACATGTTTTTAGTATATATACGCTTATATATGTAGTCAGCTGATATTAAAGTTAGAAACACGCTTGACCTTTTGAAAAGAGACACAATAGATATTGTCCGAAACAAATGAAATTCAAATCCCTTTAAATGTCAGTTTGATGTCATCTCAAATTTGCAGGTTGCACCTTACAAGAAGCTGAGGAAAGTCACCTTTTCTAGCAAAATCCCGAAGTCAGCGGCTGGAAAGCTGCTCAGAAGAGAGCTGATTGAGTTGTCGCGGTCAAAGTTATAAGATCACAATTGGTATCGCGGTCAAAGTAATAAGCTCATCATTATTCCATCAAAGTCGGACATCTACGTTCTTGTCCGTCTGAGATGAATGGAGTTCGGGCAAATTCTGATCGGCGTCGTTCTGTAGAATACCTGTGGATTAACTAACGTATTTATAATACAAGTCTGAATTGTGGTCGTTGAAGAATGTAATTATATTGAGTAATAAATTGAAGGTGCGTGAAGAAATGTAATGGAATTTTGTACGGGGAAACCTTTGAATGGGAACAATACCTCGATTGGAATTTGCCTCCAAACTGTCAAAGTATGCACTAATGCACTATGTGTTTGTCGAATAGTGTTGTACAATGGTTTATGACTTTGCTGCTTAAATGGCATGGCCATTCTGAGCAATATACTACTTAACTACGTAATGAAAATGAAGGAATAATAACATGAAAGAATAATGTTGTAGACTTGTAGTTGCTATAACTTATGTAGCTTGTGTGTGTTCCTCTTATTTTTCCTTCCTTTTAAAGATCCAATCCCTGTTGTAGCCGTTGCCTTTGTGCAGAGAATAGGCTCCATGATTCTAGGTACGAGTAGTTCAGTGGACTAGAAATGTGACTAGAAATGTGCTCCTCATCTGCAAGGGTCACGTTTTGGTCCTACCAACGTCTTCCACCTTTCTCTTCTAGTAACTAGCACAGCGTGATTATAAGGAAATCGAATACTAACCATCAGCCGTTAAATTCACACATTCCTTATTTATTTGCTTAGCTTTCTCTTCAACTGTACAAGAACACTACTAGCGTCACTACTCTAGTATTTTTCAGGAGAAAGTACCTTGTTGTCCTTAGCCGTATTATCTCGAGAAGAATAATATTTAAGAGTAGGGTTTGTCGTGCTCAAACCCGGTACCAACAAATTGCACACAGGAACACAACAAATCGCATTCATGGACAGATTATTCTTAAAGACTTGAATATTGCCCATCAGGGCCGAATTTGGACCCGTGCGAGCAGGTCGCCCGCACAGGGCCACATTTTCGGAAGGGCCCAATATCTATAGAACAAGTGTAATTGTAGCGGCTAAGGGACATGGTGTTGAAAGAGATGAGTTGGTAAGGAGCACGTTACCTACATTTGAAGTCCCGCGCTCGAATCTTGCACAACACATTCGCTTAGTCTATTTTTTTCCCTAACTTATTCCTCTTAATTTTTGTAGTAGTTGTAGGCCCTCTCTGAAATTTTTGCACAGGGCCCTATCATCTCACAGTACGACCATGCTACCCATTGCTGATCATATATATTTTCATCATTAAAAATAGTACCGACTATCTAAAGAATCATTGTTAGTTCGTAAAATTAACGACGAATTATCAAAACTTGGGGTGAAATATACCCTTCCTAGCATAATCCAACATTTTGGGCAGAGTTACTAACTACTTATTTCATCATTATTGATTACATGCATGTTCGTTGTTAGTATAATTTCTATTACAACAAAATTGACATGAATATCAGTCGTGATAGAAATTGAACATAACAATGAAAATTGACTTTTGGAAGTAAATTGAGACAAAAGAATCATCAATATAATTGAAATAGCATTCGAATTTATTAATTAAAAAAAATTGCCAAAACATGTACTATTGTAGTTTAAGAAAATCACTAAAATTAGATAAATATGATAAAAGTTAACTTTTGTTGAATTGTGATCAACACATTGCTTCCCCTGCATGGAATATATTCTAAGTTGGAGCAACATACAGCCATGAGATACACCTATCTTCAATTTCCTATACATAGAAACCAATACGTCATAACATATGTTGTCAAATTTATCTATAATAACAACAGTTTTCTAGCTGGTTTTTGAGTGGGGGTGTAACAGCGCAAACTACAGGGGCTAGTCGCGGAAGCACATTCTCCCTCATTTGGACTATTACCGCAGTACTTTCTACTAATGTGTAAATACATCATTCCTTGTATATAATACAATCTCAAATAGACTAAAACTAAATGAAGTTGTAACGCCATCTATAGTGCTCTTCACTCTTTGCCTACTTTCTTTAATGGATTACCAAACGTATAGTTGGACCTATTGACCTCTCTATATAAGAGCAATCTCAAAGGTTTGTACACAGATTCAACCCAAAGAATACAAGCATTTAAATTTATTTATACTAAGGTTTGTACATAGATTCAACCCAAAGAAATACAAGCATTTCAATTTATTTATATTAAATTATATATGTCCATATTTACACGGAAGGAGTTCTATAATGTTTTTTTTTTTAAAGTTTGAACTATAATAGTATTTCTTTTGTGTGTAAAGTGTCAAGTGTCTAGTTGTTACTTCTCCTAGGTTCATTTCTTCAATAAAATTAGTATCAATTATTGATTTGTCCAATTTTTAAAACATCAAGTTGTATCACATTGTTTTCATTTGTTGAAGTAGTCTTGATTTTTTCAGATTAGGACATTCACATTTTTATCTCATCCCTTCAATAAACTAAGGTAAAAAAACTACAAAAATCAGTATAGGAGCCATGAGGCATACAACTGTCAACAACCAAAACGAAGAAGGTCCATTTCATTTCGAAGTTAACGAATGAGCTGCATTAAACGAAACCAAACCGTAAATTTAGTTTAACCATTTATTGTCCTTCTATTGTTTATTAATACTCTTTTAATATTTGGTTTTGAAAACATTACATACTCCCTCCATCCCCAATTGAGTGTCATTTTGACCGAAACACAAATAATAAGAAAACATCAATAATGAGGGTGTTAGTTAAAGTAAAGTATGTTATTTCCATCATTATCCTATTAAATGTGATGTTATTTCAAATTTCAACCTTAATTAAAAGGGTTAGGGCCAGTTTATCCCTACAACTCACTTGTAACTTTACATAAATTTCTATGCATGCCACATCAGCTTATACCCCACTTACAACTCTATTTTCACCCCAACATTATCCCTACAACTTTGTTACAACTTTCTAAATATTTTATTTATTTCTAAATTTGGATGTGTATAAAATTTATGGAGATTTTTTTTTAAATAAACCAATCATATATCATGTACATTTAATGTGAGAGTTGCAACTTGCATGAAGAGGTATTCATATGAATATCTCACCTTGCAACTTTGCAAAAGTGCAACAACAATATTCCTACATTTATAGTTGCAACTCCCTTACAACTCACTAAAGTTGTAAGGAAAAAGTTGCTCTTATAAAGGGGTTTTTTTTACCAAAATTAAATGCTAACTAGTCAAAAGTGATATAATTTGTGGACAAATTTTTTAGCCAAATGTGACACTCAATTGGGTACGTAGGGAGTAATAAATCTATTCAATGATTATAAATTGGTTCTGGTACCGAAAATTCGTTAATCCTAAATTTTAAAAAACGCAGTAAAATTGTTTGCCTAGAGCAATATTTCTTTTTAATTTTGGGTGTAATGTTTTAGTCCTTTTTTTTTGTTACACAATTGAGGAAATCAATACTAGTATACCGCACCATTTCCTCTTTTCATTTCATACGTAATTAAAAAAAGGACTCGTTGGCATGAGAGAGAAAGAAGAGAGAAAAAGTTCCCAAAAACAGAACCCTAGCCTTCATGTTATCAGCCACCTCGTCTCACAAAAAAGAAATAGGGATCTTGGCTCATCTAATTCAACCATGGCCACCTCTAAATCTGAATTTCTCAATCCTGATTAATTGTCCTTCGTTGAACACAACACAAAAATCAATTCAAATGTTACTTCAATTACTTTCTTTATCTAGTAAAACAAAGCAAGTGGGCCGTTTTCTTGTATTCCTAAGCCTTATGTACTTGAATCTCATCATGTTTTATGAAGTATACATATTACCTAACAATTTGGGTCTTACGGTTTTTACTTTGATACAGAAAATTTTTCTTCAAGTTTACAATCAAAGCCCAATAAGCCCAATAAAAGGCTCATCAATTTGCCCTTTTATCATCTTCCTCATTAGAATCATCAAATCAAATTATCAGGAAGGATACTTTTACAGATGGCAAAGATGGAGCAGTCAAGATCCCTCTATGGCAGAACTGAACGAGGTGGCATCAACTCTTCCCTCACCATCCACCCATTTCAATCAGATGAGTTCATTTAATCTCAATATTCCATTTTATTCATAGTGCTTGGTACTGTAGCTACAGTACCATGTTTGGACTTTTCTAGATATTACTTTTTCCGTTTAATTATTTGCATGTCTGAAATTGGACTCTTCAAGTATATCTTTTTTGATGATCTGAATCTTGTTTTTAATTCTTTTGCTCTATTTATTGACGCGGCTAAGATCTATTTTTTGCATGTCATGATTAATCACTTCAATAATTACGTGGCTATAAATGAGAAATTAATGCTTTCATTTGCAAGTTTTATTTTATTTTTTGAAGAAACTCATCTACTCGCTATTAATCAAATTTTGCATAGTAATTATGACGTGGCTTCAAGTCCTTTCTTGCATGACTTGATGTGTGCTAATGATACTAGCGTGGCAACTGCTCATAAATTAATCGCCTTTTTCATTGAATTTTGGCTTAATATTTTCGGTGTTTTAATTCTTTTCCGTATGAACCAGACTAGATTAGCTTATTTACTGCAAAAGGATTACTCTCCTTTACTTTTAGCTATAAATATCGCAGTTACTCTCCGTTCATTCTTCCATATCAACAAGCTTCATTATAATTGCGTCTTTAATTTAGAAATGTCTCTTAGCCCACACACAACTCCCCAAGAAAATGTTATACTTAGTGCAACCCATGACAATTCCCCTTGCTCTCACCCTACCAAACTTACAACCGGTGATTTTCTCCATGGAAGCTTTAATAACGGTGGAACTGAGGCCCCTTCCTCCTTCAAACCAAGCTACCAACAGGTCACAAGGTATGGTATGGGAAGCAGTGTCTCTCCTGGCACCACTTCCTCACACGACAATGGCAACCCTTTTCTCCACCACCAGATTCCAATTGAGGGTGGGACCCCAATAGACCATGCTCCTGGAATGCAGAGATCCTCAGTTCACTCTTATGCCGAAGAGCTCAAGAATTTCTGTCTGTTAGGTAAGCTATGGAGTGAAGAGTCAGAATCTCTTCCTTTGTCATATATAGCTAATAAACTGAAAAGAGACTGGAAATATGTCAAAGGGGAGGTTAATTTCCTTGATTTAGGTAATGATTGGATTAAAGTTCAATTTTCAACTGTGGAAGATAAGAACTATGTCTGGGTCAATAGGCCTTGGTTTGTCCAAGGCCTGAATTTTGTTCTTATGGAATGGAAAAATCTTTTTCACCCTTTTAAAGAGGAAATTAAGAGAGTTGATCAATGGATCAAAATTCCTTTCTTTCCAATTAAGCTTTGGGTTTTTGAATATTTGGTTAAGCTTTTTGAACCCATAGGCACACTTATAAAATTGGATGACCATACTCTACTATCTCTCAGAGCATAATTTGCTCGAGTCTGTGTCAATTTAGACATATCTAGACCTCTGCCTTCAAAAGTCACTGTTAATATGTTTGGAGTTTCTCAAGACTATTGTAGTGTGTATGAGGGTCTACATGAACTGTGTGCCCTTTGTGGGGATGAAAATCATGCTTTAGAACAATTTCCAGAGAAAGTTTCTTCTTCTGCTCGTACTCTTATGTTGGAAAAGTTTCGGTCTAAGTCAACCACTTCTACCCCTTTAAACACTGCCTCAACTCATACTGATATGCATGGTAAGGACTCGTCTTTTTCAGACACTCAATGGATTAGGATAAAGCCTAAAAAGAGGGTCAGAAGTTCGTTTGATACCAAGAAAAAACCTAATCATGCATCTCCTCATGTTCAGAACACCCCTGAGTCCTATGTTCAATCGCCAACTGTAGCACAAAAACAGCATACAACTAACTAATGTCTCCAATTTGCAGAATCAGTTCACCCCCCTAGCTGAGCCTAATGTGTTTGATACAAGTCCACCACATGGACTTGGTTTGGCAACCAATTCAGTCACAGTACAGCAAGTTACTGAGGGTAGTACACCTGTCCCTTGCACACAACATGACCCTTCTCCCCTACAACAATCAGTGTCTCATGCATCTGACCATACTGAACTATCCAAACTCCCTGAATCAGCTCGTACACCACATATTGATGACTCTTTACCTGAACATGATGCACCTAAGGACCCAATTGAAGCCTTCTTAACTCTTGATCATTTTAAAGAGTTTATGGATTCAGAGAATGAAAAATTCTCAGATTGTGAGGATAATATGAGCATGAGTTGTTCAAATGACTCCTCTAAGAAGAGAAGGTTTGAAGATCTTGAGGATACGGTTGCCTCCCCAATCATCAATGATTGAGACACTTTTCTACACCATCTCCTGTCTTTTTCAGAATGCCTATGCTATCTTAATAAGACATAGTTTATGTATTGTTGTACTCTCCTGCAGGTTCCATTCCCATCATGGCTGTCCTTACCTTGGTTGTTGTCTTCTTTGCTGGGAAGAGAGCCGGTGGTTGCTGGTGCTCCTACCCATACCACCCATAGGTTGGACTAGATGTTTGGGAGGCCTGTTGTGCATAGTATCTATACTACTTAGTTTGAAGTATAATGTATCTGGTGTTTCTCTAGTTAAACCTCTGTTGGAATTAGATGTACTACATAGTCTACGGCTGAATAGTCAGGTCACTGCTCTCCAAAGTGCATTTACTGCACACATTTTGCTCCATAGTGTTTTTTGGGTAGCTAGACAGTTGACCACTCTTGATCAATTTTGCCTTGTAACTTCAGATCAGGAGAATCTCCCTTATCAAAGATTTCGACAACAACTCCTGGAAAACGGTTGTACTAGAATAAATGAATCACTTAGATGCTCCAAAGAGTTATGTAGACCTGTATACTTCATGCTTAGATTGTACAGGTCCTTCTTTTGTATGGATCTTTGCAAGCATCTGTAATCAATATGATCAAATATATATGTATGAGGAAAGTTTGTTCTATATCTCTTTTAGTACATGGTCTCTGTTTTCAAGTAACACACTACTACTTCAGTTGCACTTTCTATTCAAATTATTATATTTTGCCTCATGGACTACTAACTATTATGTCATCATTATTTGGACTTATAACTCTTTAGAGTTATATTGGAATAGAGCCACTGTGCTCTTTGGACAATTTTTCTTGATCAATTATGGAACTCACCTGTTAGTATTGTTCAATTATGTAATGAGCAGATCATTCATTGGATGGACTTACTGCTATCTTTGGATTTGGCAAATAGATACTAGTTATCTCCTACCTATTAACTTACATCAGTTCCTTCCCCTTATGAATTTCACCAACATTCAGAATTGTACGAACTCTTACTTCTTATTTTATCACTACTGTCATTGCTAGAATTTATTATGGTCCAAATTTGAAACTTTGTTTTTTCTACACTATACTCTGACTTGCATATTTTCCTTCTGTTCCTCATATGTTTTGTTTTTGTTCAACTATCGAAGTGTAAGGCACTTATCTAATGAGATAGTCACAAGTACTGGGTTTACTTTCAGACATTTCGTGTAATTAACAATCTCATGCCTTACGTCCCTATATTTCGGAAATTGCTTATATTTGGTTTCTTCTTATTAACTTTGGAATTTATCTGTTTGAATGTGACCATGATTGCTTATATCATCCTAGTTTATATTTTTTAAATGAAACTACTCTCATGGAATATTCGAGGGGGTAAGAAACCCCAACTTAAAAGTGAACTTTATTTTTTAAAACGAAAATTTAATCCCGACATTTTGTTTTTATCAGAGACTTTAGTTAGTGACCATAACATACCTAAGTGGTTATTCAATTTTGGCTATGAACATTTTGAAACCATTTCTCCAATTAATCATTGTGGCGGATTATGGCTCCTCTGGAACAATACTCCCGATTGTCACATAAGAATTCTTTGGAAACATGAAAGTTTTTTATTACTTATCTTTCATGATTTAATTTCTAATCAAGAAAATTTTATTCTATGTATGTATGGACCAACACAAGATTCTAATAAAGACATTTTTTAGAATGACTTGACTTGGCTAGCACAGTCTTGGCAGTGGCCCTGGTGTATTATTGGAGATTTCAATGAAATTTTAGAACTTAATGACAAGAAAGGAGGTGTTCGACCTGCTAATTTTCGTTTTCACCGCTTTAACACATTTCTTAATTGCACTCATGCTTCGACTCTTACCTGGCAAGGGAATCCTTTTACTTGGAAAAATAAAGTGTCAGGTTCACTCATTTTTGAACAATTAGACAGAGCCATTGTCGGTAATGATTGGTTGCGGTTCTTTTCAAACAGCACCGTGTTTAATAACCACTTTTCGTGTTCAGATCATTCGCCCATTCTCTTAGACACAAACCCCAGACAAGACTTTTCTCGTCGACCTTTTCGTTTCAACATAGCCTGGACCCGAAATAGAGAATCTTTTGACATTATTAAAAAGGCTTGGAGAACTCACTTTGTTGGAAGTCCAATGTTTAATCTAGTTTAGAAATTAAACCGGACCAAAATCGGCCTTAAAGAATGGCATCGAAATAAGTTCAATCATTTACACTAAAAATTGCTTATAAATAACTCGGTGGTGTTTGGCATTCTTAACTTCTGGGGATCGGGAATACTGCTTCCAAAAACTGTAATTGAAGAAGTTGAGAAGATCTAGCGAAGTATCTTTTGGGGGACCAAAACTGGTGAAAGAAAAATGATATTATTCGGGTGGGACAAAATTTGTCTTGCTCGAGATCATGGAGGATTGGGCATAAAAGAGGTACTAAGCTGAAACAAAGCGTTAATGATCAAGACCATATGGAGATTGTTGCATTGCCAAGAATCTATCTGGTTTAAATGGATGAATCGATACCAGTTAAAAAGTCGTGATTTCTGGACTATCTCTAAACTTCCCAATTCTTCATGGTTGTGGAAGAGTTTACTGAATGTGAGGGACGAATTCATTACCAAAGCAGGTTCAGTCCAAAATGCAATCCAATTCCTCGCAGCATGGAGTACAGAAGGCAAACTTCAGGTCAGAAAAGCGTATGAGTTTTTTGTTGGAAATCATAATAACTGCATATGAAAACAGACCTTATGGGATAACGCAACGTACACAAGACATTCCATTATAACTCTCATGGCTCTTAGTAATGTTTTGCTCACTCAAGACAAGTTGCAACAAAGGGGATTCTCGCTTGCTAACTGGTGTTATCTTTGCAAAAATGACTCAGAAAGTGCAGATCATCTTTGGTTCAAGTGTCCATTTTCGACAGAGGTGTGGAGAACTATCATTGCCTTGGGCTAAAGCTCGAAGCACATCCTACTCCTTGAAGCAATGTATGCGCTGGTTGTACAGATACAACAAAGGGAAGCATTGGGTAAAGAAACTGAAAATAGTTCTTATTACTACCGCAGTCTATGTGATCTGGTGTATAAGAAATACTTGCATTTTCAGTGATGTTACTCCTACTGTAATGGTGGCTGTGAAACAAATTAAGTGGCTAGTGTTTGAGAGAATGAGTTTCGTTTGTAGGAAAAATTCTAGCATTAGAAGAATAGAACACCTGCTAAAGTAGTTTAGAGCGCTAGAAATTCGGGTATGCTCGAAATCCTTGTTGTAACTGGATATCTTTGGATGATGGTTTGATTAATAAAATTTTTAACCATTTTCCAAAAAAAAAAATGCTTATAAATGCCCAAAAATTGGTTGCTTTTGAAGACATTTTAATACATAATCCTGTAGACAACCGCTCTATTTGTATTTATGAAAGACTTCTTTCTCAACGAGAAAAAATGTTACTTTTTAACCAAAAATATTGGGGTCAGTACGCACGAAAGAAATGGCTCACAAAAGGAGAACGACATTCGAAATCTTTTCACATTAACTATAAAGCAAAAAGATGCAAATTGTCTATTAACAGAATACGAGAAAATAATCTCTGGCATACGAACAAACAACAAATAGTTGAGCAATTTTGTGTAGACTACAAAAAGCGATTTACTTCTGCTAACTCCTCAAATAGGAACCTTTTACTAGAAACCTTTAAAAAGAAGGTAACGGAGGCCCAAAACTGTGAACTCATTAAGCCAGTTACTGATGAAGAAATTAAGATTGCACTTTTTCAAATTAATCCTGATAAAGCTCCCGGTCCGGATGGTTTTTCTGCCGCGTTCTTTCAATCCTACTGGCACATTATTGGACCGGATGTTTCCAAAGCAATTCATCTTTTCTTTGATAAAGGAATTTTATTAAAACAGCTCAACCATACTTTTATTACTTTGATACCAAAGGTTGCTTCTCCAGAGACCACTAGTCAATACCGCCCAATAAGTCTTTCTAATATTTTTTACAAAATAATCTCAAAAATTCTTGTTAATAAATTACGACCACTCCTTGATCATTTAACTAGCCCTCTTCAAGGAGCATTTATTCCTCAGCGCTCTATTCATGATAATATTTTAATTATTCAAGAAATGTTACATAAGTTTAAAACTTCCAAAGATAAAACTGGTTGGTGTGCAATTAAATTAGATATGGAAAAAGCATATGATAGAATTGAATGGGATTTCCTTTATCAAACTTTGCATAATTTTGGATTTCATTCTAAATGGATACACTGGATCAAAATGTGTATAGAAACTGTATCATATTCTCTTCTTATTAATAGTCAACCAGAAGGATTTATTACGCCTACTAGAGGTATACGACAAGGTGATCCGCTTTCACCATATCTTTTTATTCTCTGTATGGAAGTTTTTATTTCACGTCTAATTGATGCTTCTCAAACACCTAATAGTGGTATTGGCATTAAACTGGCAAAAAATACTATGCCAATTCCGTGTCTGATGTTTGCAGATGATACACTTCTATTTTGCAAAGCCAAACCTTCGGTTTGTCGACAGGTGCAATCAATGCTCAATTTTTTCTACAATCAGTCTGGACAAATGGTTAATTTTCATAAATCTTCTGTTGTTTTTTCTAAACAAGTTAGTACTCAAAGAAAAAATTCGTTGGCTGGCTATTTGAATATTCCATATAAACTGTTTCTAGGGAGGTATCTCGGATGCCTTTTTACAAAGGATAAAGGAGCAAAAATTGACTTCAGTTCTCTTCTGAATAAAATTCAAGTCAAATTACAACATTGGAAAGCTCCTAACATTTCAAAAGCTGGAAGAACGATTCTTATTCAAAGTCATTGTGAAAGTATACCAGCATATTTAATGCAATGTACACCGATACCAAAAAAAATACACACCATATTGATGCTCTAAATAGAGATTTTTTTTGGAAAAATTCTAGTTCTACAAAGGGTCTCCCCTTGGTTGCCTGGGATAAAATATGTCAACCTAAAAAATATGGAGGTTTGGGTTTACGAAAAATGGAAAATATTAATCAGGCCTTTCTTAGTAAACTTCTTTGGAAATTATTAATGGATAAGAATAATTTATGGTCCTCTATAATGCATAAAAAATATTTTTCCCGATATAATCTTTTTGAATATAAACCCACGCAGAATGACTCTTGGATTATTAGGAAAATACTACAAAATAGAGATTTTTTGAGAAAAGGTATTCGATGAAAGATAGGCGATGGTAAATCTATTAATTTTTGGCATGATAACTGGGTGGCTAATCACTCTTTGATTGACATTTTAGAACTTGATACTAATAATCTTATTAATCATAACCTTACTGTTAACGAATTTATTCTACTAGACCGTACCTGGGACATTACTAAGCTTAATTCTATTCTTCCAACTTATCTAACAAATATTATTAAAGGTATTCCACTGCCAGTGACACCTACTCCAGATGATATTATTTGGGGTTTGACTACAACTGGTGAATTTACAGTTAAAACGGCCACTTGGCTAGAACGCTACCAAAATTGTTCACATATCAGTGGATGGGATTTTAAGTGGATTTGGAAATTGGATATTCAACCCAAATTGCAAACCTGGCTTTGGCAACTCTGCATTTTTCTCTTTTAACACTAGCAAATATTAAGGCTAGGAAAATAGTTCATAATGATATTTGTCCAATATGTAAATCTTATGTAGAATCTGAAGATCATATTTTTTTCGATTGTGTTAAAACACAAGATATTTGGAATGAAATTCACAGTAATCAATGGTTAACTGATCTCCCTCCCCTAAACTCGGTCTTTACATTATTGCCTATTCTTAAAACTAATAATAATCAGCAAAAGTTATGTAAAACTATTTACGTCCTTTGGAGTTTATGGAAGGAACGTTGTAATTGTATTTTCAAGCATCAACCTGTTAATATTCACAGAATTATACATCGTGCTAAATCTACTTATCTAGAATGGCAGCTCAGAAACCTAAATGAACTTTCCCCTTATAATAGTGATAATCCTAATCGTACACATTTTCATCATATCAAGCACATTGGATGGATTCCCCCACCAGAAGATTGTGTCAAGATAAATTTTGATGGGTCTTTAATTTCTAATACTTTTTCTTCTAGTGCAGGTGTAATACCCCGAATATTTAGTATTATTTATATATATATTTAGGATTTATAAATGATTTTTGGGATGATACATTTGTTTATAAAAATATTTTTATGATGGTTTAAAACATAAATAAAAGAATTTGTTTTGTTTAGGGACGAAAAGAATAAAATGGGCAAAATGTCAATTTGTGGAATTGAACCCAAGACCTTGTTGGCAACCAAAGCACCAACCAATGAGGTAGCTTTCTTTTTGTGATATCTTTGAAGGTCTTATTGTATTTCTTAGTGTTATTCATTAGAAAATAGGAAATACCCATTTAACTCTCACCCCATACTTCCCCCCTTCACTTTGTTTTGAACGACAAACCCCCCTGGTCGACTTCTCTCTCTCACCACTCCACTTCAATCTAGTCCGGCCAAGCCAGCCACCACCACCACCACTAACGCCGCCATCATCATCAACATAAACATCATCATCATCATCATCATCATCATCATCATCATCATCATCATCTATGTTTAGTTTCTTCAAACAACTCTAAATGCCCTCTCTTTACAATATCACATATAGAGTTTCTTAAGATCCGACCACCACC